>LPNX010471593.1:98436-264364 GCA_001517045.1 Pseudotsuga menziesii
TTCATTCAGAAGCAGTTCAGTCAGCTAATTAAAGTGAAGATGAAGATATGTTGAAGACATATTTCAAATTTTGTGCCTTGTCCTATCTTGAGGGAGAATTTTCCCCATGTGGTTTTGCCTCTTTCCTCACTTTTCTGGACATAATAATTGTAAAAGGGTGACCATAGCCTTGTTGCTGGGCCCTATATGCATCCATATGCATCCATATTTTTTGTCATACCATCATAAAGTTAGACTTATAGGGGGGTGTGGGAATATATTAAACCCACTCACAACTTAGGATAAAATAATTAATCATTATTTGATTAATTATTCACCCACTAGCTTAATTAGGTGGCACCTTAAAGTCAATGCATGCCATCTATATCCTAGGAATGAGTTATTTCTGATTTTGGGTTCATCTAGAATTAGTATGTAGGACCTTATAGCAGATTCTATTTTTTTCTGCTTTTTCCTGCTTTTCTATGGATCAGATAAAAGCTAGTCAACTAGGAAATTTGGAGCTTTTGTTTCCAACCCATCCTCCATTATTTTTTCTCCATTTTCTAGGATTAGCATGTTATTTCCATCTCCTTAACAACTCACTCATTATTTTTCCAACTCGTGAGGTCCTTGATAGATTTAGCAAGTGCTTTATCCACCTATGGGGGTTTGCTATATTTGGGTAAGTCAGCCTTTTTGAGCTTTATGAGTTGTTTCCATACAATTCGACTTTCCTATGAGGGAAGATCTATTTATGTACTCTATTATTCATAATTATTCAATGGAAGGATACACACCAATATTCATCTCTTCATTCATGTGATTCAGTCTCTTTTCTTCTCTCAATTTTTCCTATGTATGCTTGTGAGAATTCTTAGTAGCAAGATCTATTTCCTGTGCTTCTTCTTAGCATCATTGCACATAGCATTGATCTATTATTTCTACAGTGTCAAGGATTAAAAGAATCCCTTTCCCATTGATGTCAAATGGGAAGAATAAAAGATAAGGAAATAAAATGATAAAATGGACAATTGAAATTGAAAGATGTATGTGTGCAAAATAACAAAAAAAAGGAAACAAAGGCATAATTATAGGGGAAGCCTTTTGTGCACAAAGGAAGAGTTCATTTTCATGGGTATCTCATGGTAAGTTGGTGTTGACATCAATTCCAAAGGGGTAGATTATTGAACCTTTTTGTCGTCATTGATTTCAAAGGACAAAGCCAACAAGGCTCATTTTGTCACTAATAAATCAACAAGGTATGTGGTATCATTGATATCAAAGGTGAATGAATTTCATGAATTATTTCTCATACAAATCAAGTTTGAATAAATACATATAGAAAAATGTGGAATTACAAAGAGTGAAAAGATCCCACTATAACATGGGAAATACATAAAAGAAGTTAGAAGAAGGATACAAAAGTCAAGGATGTGAGAAAATACCACTAAGATATGAGATTTATCTAGGAAGTTAGAAGAATAATATGAAAGTCAAGAATGTGGTGAAAACCCCACAAATATAATGTAATATGTGTGCTAAAACCCACAACGTTGAATTACAAAAAATTTCATGCCAATGCAAAAGATAACTTGATCAAGGAGAAAACAATTTGGGGAATCACTGAGGTTAAGGAATCCCAACAAGTGGACACATCTCTTCTACTGGAAAGAGTATAAACAAGAAAGAGACAAATGGGATGAAGTAATCTTGTAGTGTGAAGAATTGAATATAATCTGTTTGGAAAAGATTCGTAATTCTTGGGGTATAAATGGCTCATTGACCGTAGAAGACACATGTACAACATAGCCGAAATGTGCAAATCAATAGAGGATGAATATCAAGAAGAGAGCAAAGTAGAAGAATACATGTATAAGGCTATGTGATAATAACACACAGTGACTAAATCATAGTGCAAGATAATAGATGTGATAAAGTGTGTGTAGAAGTGAATATATATAAAGTTATGAACAAGGCAGAAACACAGATTGCATATTATAGAAGTAACTCAGTGTTCACATATATTTGAAGATTGTGTGATACAAAGAAATTGAATAAATTGTAGATATTATCGCACATCGCAGATAAGGAAACTGACTATTGTGAAACAAAAAACTAAAGGAAAAATGCAGACCAGCAGAGATACACCAGTTGCAGATCGTTTAGTCACACATCGAAGATAAGGTAAATTGCACATTTCAGTTATTTGATGCACAACTATTTCTTATTAGGGAGGTGGGAAAGGGGAAAGGAAAAGGGCGTTGGATATTCCTTCCAATTGGTGTGGGTAAATCTTCTCAGGGATGCAAGAAGAGGCAAGGAAGAGGGAGTTGGAGCTTCCTTCTAGTTGCAGCTGGTAAACCAATCAGGGAGTTTGTGCTTCCTTCCCGTAGTAGCTGGTAAAACAATTAGGGAGTTGTAGCTTCCTTCCAGTCGTATCTGGTAAATACAATTGGGAGTTGGTGCTTCCATAGTCACAACTGAAGAAACAATTGGTGACTGCAGTATTTAACATCTTGGTTCCTGATTACTTCAATTTGGATCTTGCACAATGAGACAAACATCTGTTCAGCTTGGTGCCTAAATTTTGTGATTTGGTACTTGTGCACATTGAAGTCTTTACAAGTCGGTGCGTGTAATCAACAAGTTGTTTCTTGCGGATCAGGTTGGCCCCTAAGTGATCTGATGCTCACAATTGGATATTGGTCTCTCCCACTATTGTAATAATTCTTTTTACATATAGATATCCATATATAATTATCTTTCATATTTTTGTGCACGACTATGTTTATTACTGTTTCAACAGAAAAGTGGTGAAAATTTGATAAAGTGAAATAATCCGAAATCTACTATATGTACTGATTCACCCCCCTATGTATATAATATAAATCTAACAAGATCAATCTGAAAAACTTATAGAATATAAACATGTTTAGGGATATCCTACATTTCTCCCAATTTCCACTAAACCTAAACAATCTAAAAGTGTTGTTTTGAAGTAGACACTCCAATGATCAGTCCCATAATTTTTTGAATTTTTTGAATTATGTGTTTATGAAGTTATTGATTTTTCATTTCACTGAATTTTGAAAGCAACGAAATCAAAACATACACATGTTAAACAAAATTAAAATTAAAATGATCAAATCTCAACCAAACACAACAACCTACGAACAATAGTTTCAATGACAAAAATAATGGTATTAGTTCTAAAAGTCGCTTTGCAGTATTGAACATCGTGTTTACCTACCGAAGTTGGAGAAATCTAAAAATATATTGGATTTTAAATATAAACAGGTTTTTTACTGAACTATAGTTCGATTGAACTAATTTTCAATGTCTTTTTCTATTAAATTGATCGTTAATATTAGCGTGGTCAAGTTTTCGAGCGAAACGATACTTCAACTAAAAACTTTATGTTAAAAATATTTCGTCGACCAGGATAATGCAAGTATACTTTTAATAATTAATCATCTTTTTCACCCGTATTTATACACTACTTAGCAATTCACAATTTTTCATCTTTTATTTCAAAGATATCTTCACAAAATACTTTCTAAGGGTTTTTATTTCTAAGAATATATTTTTTTAAGGTGATTTTTTTCTCAAAAGCAAATTTTCTCTTAAGGTATTCTCTCAAAGGCTCAAAGGACATTTCACTTAAGGTGTTTTTGTGAGGACTATAAGGGACTTTTGTTTATGGTGATTTTCTTTTCTCAAATTCCTTCTTTTAGGTCAAAGGTTTAAAGTAAATTTCTCTTAAGTTGTTTTTCTCTACTATGGCTATGAGACTCTTAAGGGACTTTTTAAGGTGATTTTTTTTTAGGTCAAAGGATCAAAGACAATTTCTCTTAAGGTGTTTTCTCTATGGCTCTAAGTCTCTAAGGAATTTTTGTAAGATGATATTTTTCTCAAAGACCATTTTTTGGTCAAAGGATCAAAGGCAATTTCTCTTTAGGAAAAGACTCTAAAGGACTTTCTCTAAGGTGGTTTTTTTCTCATTGACTTCTTTTTTAGGTGAAATTATCAAAGAAAAATTATCTTAAGGTGTTTTCCCAAATAATCAAAGGCTCAAAGACTAAGGCAATTTTTTTAAGGTCGTATTTTTCTCAAAGACGTTATTTTTAAGTCAAAGGATTAAAGACAATTTCTCTTAACGTGTTTTCTCAAAGGATCAAAGACTCTAAGGAACTTTTTTTTAAATGATTTTTTTGTCCAATTTTTTTTTTATGTCAAAGACTCAAAGATAGTTTCTCATAAGGTGTTTTCTCAAAGGTTCAAAGACTTTAAGCTACCTTTTAAGGCAATTTTTTTCTCAAAGACTTTTTTTAGGTCAAAGAATCAAAGGAAATTTCTCTTAATATGTTTCCTAAATGGCTTAAAGACTCCAAGAGATTCATTTTAAGTGATTTTTTTAATTTGATATTTTTTATTTTTTTGTTATAAGGTGTTAGATTTTTTAAAATCTATATACATTAGGACAATAAAAGACAATACAAAAAAGAAATTATCGTACTCAAGATGATGTTGCTCATAATTAAAAGCAAAGTCTCTATCATGCAAAAAGACGAAAGCTTGCAAGTATGGAAGGACAATTGTTGAAGATGTAAATAGAGATTTACATCCTAATGTTGATTAAATGAAATTGAAAGTCAAGTTCAAGAAAAGAAAATGAGAATCCAACCTAGTATGTATATATATTATACATTTTTTAAATCCATTTTTTTTTATAATAATTTGTGATGAGCCTTGGATTTAACATCTTTTTATCATCATTTCACCTTATCTATAATCCTTTTTTCGTATCCATAATGATGCACTAATACCTTCTAATGCTCATATGCGAGTTTTTATGCTCAAACTATTTTTCCATTACATGTCTTAGTATTTTATTTGATTTTTTACTAACATTAGGGGAATTAGTGTATGATACATTTGATCTGGATATTGAATCATTTTTTATGAAGAAATTACAATATATTTGAGGGAGTTTTGTAGCATCTATGGAAACTTTACATCATCAACATAACATTTACATCAACTGCAGAAGCTTTACATCAACAATAGAACCTATGGGTTGCAAAAACTTTACAGGAAGATATAAAACCTTTACATCATGAACAAAACATTTACATCAGCGGGAGAACCTGTGAGATATGGAAACTCTGCAAAATTCACAACAAATCTAAAAAGTCAATAATTCAAGTCTACCTTCAACCACCAACTTTGGAGAAAGATATTCAATAGGAGTAATGGATTTTTATAAAAATCCAATATTTTTATCATTTTTATTGTCTCAAATCGTGATGTTAAATTAAAGGCGGCAAATGGAGGGGGATATCGATGCATATTTGGTTTATCCACAGATTTGAAGATCTCTATCAAATATATGATGGACATAAGAAGTCAAAAGTTGTTAGGAGACATCTGAGATTATTTTTGACTATTTTATTATAGCCACTCACCCTAAATTCAAATTTGACTTCAAAGGTATTCCAAACAGCATGTAGTTAACAAAGATCTTGGAACTAGTTTTGAATTAGTTTTTGAAATCCAAAATTTTAGGAGATTGTTGACGATAGTTTGAATTCCCATTTATTATTGTTATCGAGAACAGATGTATAAATACGAGATCCTTCTCCATTCTATGAGAGGACTCTTAGAGCATTAGTCCAGATAATGATGGAATAAAGTTATACCTTCATCTTGATTGAATATAGATCTTAGCTTTATAATTTTTGTAATATGATTTTATTTAACTTATGTTGATGTAGTTTTACTTCATTGCTTAATTTTCATTTCTTATGTGTGAAGTTTGTTTTTGCAATTTGATTTTAATCCATAGATTAGTGATTTAAAATTTTATTTTTAAAACGGATGTGTTTAATGCAATAATCTTATTTACTACCTTGGATCATAAACAATAACTTGTATTTGGAAATAATAGCTTTTATATTTTATTTTTTCAATTTACCTTAATGTCAAGTGTGTTGTGAACTTAAATTTAGAATTTACTTTCCTGCACAATGTGAACGTACTCTTAGAATTTACTTTTTTCGCAGAGTTTGAATTAGTTTTAGCATTTACTTTCTAGCATGGTGTGAATTTTAATTTCTGTAAGAGTGATTTAGGATTTCAATTATGCAATTAGTTTGAGTGCCCATTGATGGGTTTTCTTAGAGAGACAACTGATTCATACTCCTGATACCTACATATGGTGTGAATTTACTTTCATGTCTTGTGTTGTACTTTCCTACCGTGTGATTTACTTTCCTTGCAACTTAATTTCAGTAATTTCTTAGTTGGCTAGTTCCTTGCCAATACTATGTAACTGTTCATACCACTGTTTGTAATCAAGTTTATTGAACTACAACTTCAAGCAGATAAACCAATGTAAACAATGATTATGGTTTGCACATACACTGCACGGTAAGTTGCAAGTTCCCAGCGATCCCTGGGTTGACAATTAATGTAACACTTCTTATTTGTTATCTAAGTAATTAGAAGGAAATTAAAGAGCCCATCATTTTGGCACCATTGATGGGGAGTTTCCACGACCATTATAACCCTTTACTTCGTTAACATAGTCATTTATGCGTGAGAAGTTTTCTTCCTTTTTGATTTGAGTAATTTTCTTTTGGTGTGAATTTACTTTCATGTCTTGTGTTGTACTTTCCTGCCGTGTGATTTACTTTCCTTGCAACTTAATTTCAGTAATTTCTTAGTTGGCTAGTTCCTTGCCAATACTATGTAACTGTTCATACCACTTTTTGTAATCAAGTTTATTGAATTACAACTTCAAGTAGATAAACCAATGTAAACAATGATTATGGTTTGCACATAAACTACACGGTAAGTTGCAAGTTCCCAGCAATCCCTGGGTTGAAAATTAATGTAACACTTCTTATTTGTTATAATTCGGAAATTAAAGAGCCCATCATTTTGGCACCATTGATGGGGAGTTTCCACGACCATTGTAACCCTTTACTTCGTTAACATAGTCATTTATGCGTGAGAAGTTTTCTTCCTTTTTTATTTGAGTAATTTTCTTTTGGTAATGATATTCCTTTGGTTTTGATGATCATTTATTTGTTTCTTTTTCATTTATGTCTGCATATGTTTTTCTAAGAGCTAGGTGTAGAGATAGGTAAGACTCAAAGATGACCTCACTATAGCATTGATGCAGTGTAATAGCTCGCTACAAGTCTCTGCAAAATTGAACCATTTTAATAATCTATGCATAGAATTGGAGACAATAGAGGTAGATTTGTTTATGCTTTCTCTTTTCATGAATAAAAATAAAGACCCAAGTGGATGATTTTGTGCTGCTGTAAATTCCACCTATATTACTAATATGTCTTTTGTAGAAATATTGGCAAGAGGAAGAAGCCTTGGTGAATGAAGATTCTATTGAAGGATTCAAGAGGATTCTATTGGTAGTTATTAAAGGAGTATACAAGACTAAACAATTTCAAAAGGCTATGCAATATGTCATTTGATTCATAAAAATACATCATGTAGCATGGAAATACAATTTTACGAAGTTGTACTATAATCATTTATTCACATCTTGCAAACTCTTCAGTTTTTTGGATTCATAGCTTAGTAGTGAATCCTTAAAAAATGTATCTGTCGTTCAACTTAGGATTTGGATTGCTGATGTTTTTTGTTTTTTAGATGTTTTATATATTGAAATTATACCACTTATAACATTCACTCCCATCTAGATCATCATTTTAGTAAGAAATTGGCTATTGGGGCATATTGGACTTATTGAACAACACAGTTAGGACAATCACGTTTTGAGAGACCATATGAGAACATTTTTAAAACATATTTCTGTTAGAATAATCAACCCATAGTTAGCTACCTTAGACATTAATTAATCCATTTTTGTCTTATTTGCCTAGTTTCCAATATTCCACTCTATGCAAGTTGTCTTCCACATGCCAAAGAAGTCAAACTTGCTAAAACTAAGTCATGGAGCACTTAGGAAACCTCCTGGAATCCATATTTAACATATCTTATTTATTCCAAATCCTCCCTAGCGCATATCTGATTTTCCTGCTAAGTTTCCTGCTTTATTGAGATTTATGGCAAAAGGGAAAGTAAGACTAGGTGTAGTTGACTTCTTTTTTGCCCTCATCATCCTCCATTATTTTCTCCTAATAAAAGCATGTATGAGTTGTCTTTCCATCACTTATTAGCTTGCGTACTTGACTTTTCCAATTCGTGAACCTCTAGGTAGATTTGGAAACTGCTTTATGCACCTATGGGGGATTTGACTAGATTTAGTAAGCCTACTTTTTGACTATTTCGAATGGAATCCTTATGCATTCGAATCTCTCATGTAGTTATAAATTGATGCAGCCTATGACTTCACAAGGTTGTCTATTGTACACTTATTCAATATAGATTAGTGTTATGCTCCAATTTCAGTCTCCTTTGTGTGTAAATTTGCATGTTTGATTACCAATTTTGTGAGTGCAATTGTTCTATCATTTGGGTCAATTTCCACATGGTATCAGAGCCTTTGTATATGGATTTCTCTCCTTCCATATTGCTATTGCAAGTTCGACATCTTGACTGGGAGCACATTCTGTTGGTTGAAGGGCATAGTTCAGAGCTATGGATCAATCTCAGAAGATCATCTTGACTCCATTTAATTTATTTGAATGGAAAGAAGAGATGGAGATACTGTTGAGAGAGAAGGGTCTCTACAGGGTGACTATGGCAACTGAGGCAGAGCCCAATGCAGCCACAAAGAAAATTAAATGGCACAAAAGGAGGGGTGAGGCCTATGGCCTTCTGTGTCTGAGCATATCCAGAGACCTCCTTTTCCATCTTGATGGATTGACATCACCTAATGAAGTGTGGGAGAAGCTTGTATATCTTTTTGGTAAGACAAATGAGATGAGATTGGACATCAAATCAAGAATGAATTGATCTCTTTGAGTCCCAGCAGCTTCGAATCCCTACAACTCTACTTTTCCAAGTTTAAAGCCCTTGTTTTGCAGCTAAAATAGTGTGGAATTGAAAAGAAGGAAGAGAAACTAGTTTTGGCCATACTCTCGAAGCTTGGCCCTGACTATTCAGTGTTTGTTTCGACCTTCCATGCCACCAAGTTGATAGCTTGAGCCTAGAAGATCCCTAAGCTTGCAGAGTTCATGGAATACCTCACACAAGAACAAGATAAAATGGTGATGATGGGCACCATCAAACCTTCCAAAGACCAAGCCTAGGTTGCTGGAGATTCGAGGGTGGATTCAAAAGGCAAGAAGAAATCTAAGAAGCCACCTGAGAAAAAGAGAGACAAGAACAATTCTCAAGAGGATCCCCAAGGCTCCAAGAAGAACTTCTAGAAGAAGAAGAACAAAGGAGAAATGAGCAAGTGCGCATATTGCAGTAAGGGCTATCATCCTGAAAGATCCCGCATGAAGAAGCAAATTGACATGTTGACCCAACTCATGGAGAAGAATAACATCTCCCTTCCTGATTTCTCAAAGAAGAGGGAAGGAGGATCAAATTCAGAGGACAAAGAGAGAGTACATGCATTGGTTGCTGGCACATCAAGCTCACCTAGCTTCATCATAGACTCTAAAGATTCAAGACATGTGGTTTCAACCAAGGAGGAATTATCCTCTCTTGACATGTCGAAAGGTCCACCAATAGTGCTGGGAGATGACTCTCTCACTAACAGTTTGGGGAAAGGAAGGATTTATCTTGACCATGGTAAGTTCAGTAATGTATTGTATGTTCTAGGTCTTGCCTCTAACCTCTTTTCAGTGTATCAGATGACTCACACAGGGTCTCCAAAGAAGGTCATATTCTCCCCTGATGATGTTGAGATCATAGAGATCTCGAATGGTAAAGTCATTGCAAAAGGAGTTGTATATCACACTTCGAAGGTATACATGTTTGCACATTTTCTACCCTACTCAAATCCCTCTGCTCTTCTGATTCATGCTAATGAGGCAAGCAAGCTTTGGCATGAAATATTTGGCCATATTAACTATAAGTATCTTTCTAATCTAAGTGAAAAATAAATGGTCATAGGGTTACCAAAGATTAAGTTTTCCAATGGAGTCTGTCAAGGTTGTATCCTAGGAAAACACCCAGAGCATAAATTTGAGAACTAGTCATGAGAGAGCCTCTACACCTCTTGAGTTGATCCACAGTGATGTTGCTGGTCCATTTCCTCATATGTCAATGAGTCAAGCCAAATATGCATTGAACTTCATAGATGACTTTTCCAGGTATTGTTTGGTTTACTTCCTAAAGCATAAGTTTGAAGTTTTTGGCCTCTTCAAACTCTTTAAGGCTTTGGTTGAAAACCACTCTAGGAGGAGACTCAAGATCCTCGGATCTGACAATGGTGGTGAGTATGTAAAGTTTGAGTTCATTCAATATTGTGAAGATGCAGGTATTCAGATGCAACATTCAATCCCTTACACACCACAACAAAATGGTGTTGCTGAGAGAAAGAACAAATCACTGAAGGAGATGACAACCTGTATGATGGAGGCTAAAACTTTGCCACCAAAGTTTTGGGATGAGGCTATAAACTGTGCATCCTATATCCAGAATAGGGTGCCTCATAAAAAACTTGATGGTATGACTTCTTTCAAAGCTTGGAGTGGGCACAAGCTAGATGTGACCCATTTCCGAATTTTTGGCTCAAAGGCTTGTGCTAGAATTCCAACTGAAAAGAGAAAGGCTTTGCAGCCCCAAAACCAAGAGCGTATATTTGTTGGGTACTATGAAGATTCAAAAGGGTGAAATCTGATCAATTTGAGCACAAATAAAGCCTTCATTGAAAGGAGTGTTCAGTTCCAAGAAGAGCCTTTAGCAGCAGTTGAAGTCAGAGTCTTCTTCACCACCAGAACCATTGAATGTAAGTGAAGAGACAAATGAGTTTTCTACTTTTGATATGTATGATAATGATGATTTAATTGCAGATCCTGGTATTCCTACAAGACCAAAATGGGAAGCAAATACCATTCATGCAGTTGGGGAACTAGCTGGAAATCCTAGTGATCTTAGGAGGACTAGATCTCAGTTTGAGAGTGCCCTTTGTATGAAAGACCCTTTGTTTGCAGAGAAGTGCTATATGATGGTTGAATCAAACCCACAGACATATGAATATGCAGCACATGATCCAAGATGGAAAACAACCATGAAATAAGAATTCAACTCACTCCAGAAGAACAACACTTGGGAACTGGTTGATTTGCCCCTAGGGAGGAAGCTAGTTCAATGTAAGTGGGTTTTCAAAAATATGTTTGCTGCTGATGGTTCACCTTTTAAATATAAGGTAATATTGGTAGCCAGGGGATACTCATAGATACATGGTATTGAATACAAGGAAACCTTTGCACCGGTGGCAAAGATGGACTCCATCAAGCTAGCCTTAGCCATTGCAGCTTCGAAGCAGTGGGAGGTACATCACATGGATGTGAAGTGTGATTTTTTGAATGGAGATCTTATTGAAGAGATTTACATGCAATAGACTCAAGGGTTTGCGTCTAATCCATCTTTTGTGTGCAGGTTAAAGAAATCATTGTATGGGCTTAAGCAAGCCCCTAGCGCTTGGTATGCCAAGATTGATGGCTTTCTGCTGTCATTGAGTTTTGTTCGATGCAAGTCAGATCCTAATGTTCATTTGAATTTGATTCATGGTTCTTTGATGATTATTGTCTTGTATGTGGATGACCTTCTGATTATAGGAAGTTCAAAGAAAAAAATTGCCTCCTTGAAGGATGCAATGAACCATGCATTTTCTATGACTGATTTGGGGTTGTTGAGCCAATTCTTGGGTCTCGAAATTGCTCAATCCCAACATGGAATAAAAGCACATCAGTCCATGTATGCTTTATATTTGTTGAACAAGTTCAACATGAATATTGCAAGCCAAGCAAGACTCCCTTCCTTTCAGGAGTTGAGCTTGAAGAAGCAGGTTCTTCTCCTATGGTAAATAGTACATTGTATAGGCAATTGATTGGGTGTTTGATGTACCTTACAGACACTCGACCTAATATTTCTTATGCAGTAAGTGTGGCCTCAAGATACATAGATCAGCCTCATGAGATCCATTGGAGAGCAGCCAAAAGGATCCTTAACTTTGTTAAGGGAACAAGAACTCATGGGATCTTCTACAGAGCTAAATCTGATCTTGATTTGATTGGGTTTACTGACAGTGATTGGGAAGATGACAACACAGATCGAAAGTCAACATCAGGATATGTGATCATGCTTGCTGAAGGACCAATCAGCTGGTCAAGCAAGAAACAGAGTGTCATAGCACTCTCATCTACAGAAGCAGAGTACAAAGGAGTTGTAAATGCAACAACTCAATGTTTATGGTTGCAGGGGATACTTGGTGAGTGTGGCTTCAAATCAGAGTTTTCAACTATTATCTATTGTGATAATCAGAGCACCATTCGAATCTACAATGATCCAGTTTAGAGACAGAGAACCAAACACATTGAGATCCATATGCACTACATCAGACAGCTTGTGCATGATGGCACCATTCACCTACTCTTCTGTGCATCTTCAGAACAAGTAGCAGACATCTTCACCAAATTTTTTTGTGAGAAGACATTCAGCAATCTCAAATCACTACTGGGGATTGCTGATCATGCTGTGAAGCATTATTGATGACAATATTTTCAAATTTTGTTTTATTGTCCATGTTTAAGGGAGGATTTTCCCACTGTGTTTTTGCCTCTTTCCTTGGTTATATGGACATGCAGTATGTAAAGGGTGACTAAGCCTTGTTGCTAGGCCCTATATTTTTCTAATATTTACTCATAAATTCAGGCTTAAGGGGGGGTGTTAGAATAATCAAGCCATAGTTATCTACCTTAGACATTAATTAATCCATTTTTGTCTTATTTGCCTAGTTTCCAATATTTGACTCTATGCAAGTTGTCTTCCACACGGCATAGAAGTCAAAATTGCTAAAACTGAGTCATGGAGCACTTGAGAAACCTCCTGGAATCCATATTTATCATATCTACTTTATTCCAGATCCTCCCTAGCACATATCTGCTTTTTCTACTAAGTTTCCTACTTTATTGAGATTTATGGCAAAAGGGAAAGTAAGACTAGGTGTAGTTGACTTGTTTTTTTCCCTCATCATCCTCCATTCTTTTCCCCTAATAAAAGCATGTATGAGTTGTATTTCCATCACTTCTTATCTTGCCTCCTTGACTTTGCCAATTCGTGAGCCTCTAGGTAGATTTGGAAACTGCTTTATGCACATATGGGGGATTTGACTAGATATAATAAGACTACTTTTTGACTATTTCGAATGGTATTCTTATGCATTTGAATCTCTCATGTAATTATATATTGCAACAGCCTATGACTTCACAAGGTTGGCTATTGTACACTTATTCAATACATATTAGTGTTATGCTCTAATTTCAGTTTCCTTTGTGTGTAAATTTGCATGTTTGATTAGCAATTTTGTGAGTGCAATTGTTCTATCATTTGGGTTCAATTTCCACAATTTCTATCCAAAGTATCCCTTGAAATAAAACTTCTAATACAACTTGAATTTTTCAGTTTGGGTATCAAATGAAAAATATTTCGTCAAAATACTAACTGGGTGTAGGGTAGGGACCTCAAGAACAAAGTTGGGACAATCACTTTTTGGGTGCCTCAAAGGATGAATTTTTTGAACTTGTTTCTAAGGAATATTCTCTTATTAATCTAGTTTAGATCACAATTTGAATCACTCAATTATGATATCATATGAAAAATTTATGCCCAAAATACTAACTGCATATCCTAAATTAACACTTTTGGAAGTTTGTCTCATAGGTGGTTCATTGGCATATTTGACCCATCAATTATTATTTTAATTAAAACTTATTTCTACTGGAGGTATCCCTTTAAATACACTTTCATTTGGATTTTTAATCACTCAAGTCGGTTATGAAACAAAAAAGTTAATAACAAAATATTGTTGGGCAGTCTAGGCTGACCACCTCTCTCCAACAGGTAAAAAGTGAATTTTGTTTGTTTTATCTTCCTTGGATTTGTTTTATAAGAAATTTTTTTATTTGTCTTGCATATTTTTTGGATTAAGAGAGACTTATCACCTCTCTTCTTCCATGAGCTCACGTTTTATTGCAAGTAAGTTGCAGTTTTTTGCAGGTTCTTAGAAGATCAAAGAAGGTTAACCTATGCATGTCTGACTCATGAAGATGAAATTTAATGGTGATGAGCATTCCCTCCAGACATCTGAAAATGAAGATCCATTATCATGATATGTGCTACTTTTGAAGCTCAAGTTATTTGAATCCTAATCAAGCAATGTCTCACCGAAAGACAACAACAACAAGACTTTTTTACCAAAGATTGGAGATGTATCCAGAAGATATTACTAAATTGTCAAATTTCAATGTCAAAATTGTTATTTCCATTTTCATATTGATCTTGTAGTTTCTATCTTATTGTTGATGTAATCGGAGAAACCACAGTATCGAAATGACCAAGTTGACATTTCGAATCCATATCAGGATCCATCATTAGGACAAGTCGAATGTGGAGAGAGTGAGAACCCAAGTTAAATACTGGAACCGGTAGGTCGACTGCGAGGACTAGGGTTTGCTAAGTCGGACAATATTTTTAATTTTAATTGGTTTCAAAGTGCGCGGAAAATTTAATCCCTACACCTAAATCTGGGGAAAAATGTTTATATTATTCAAATTTTTAAATTTTTATTATTAAATTTTTACAAAGTTGAATTAAGACAATATGAAAAGATTTTTGTTTAAGGAAAAAAATCTGATTTTAAATTATTAATAACCCTAAAGTTATTGAATTGATTTTTAAAAACCCACCCAATGCCCCAAAAGTTTCAAAACCCTAAAAAATAAATTTATTATCAATAATAACAATTTTAAAAGCTTTAATATTAAACCTAAAAACTTGGAATTTATAAATTTATTGTTATAAATAACAAATTAAAACCCTAAAGTTATTAATTTTGTTATTATTAATGAGATATAATATTAATTATAATTAGATTTCATTGAAAGGTAACTTAATTTTAGGATTTTAAAGGCTGAAATGTTAAAGTTAACCCTTTAAAACCTGAAGTTTAAATATTAATATCACTAATAATGATTTTTAACAACCTTAATAATAAATTTAAAGACCTTAAAGTTTTTAAATTAATTATTATTAATAACAAAAAACCTACATAATAAATTTAAAAACCTTAAGTTATTGAATATATTATCATCAATAATCATTTTTAAAAACCTTAATAATAAAGGTTGAAATGTTAAAGTTAAGGATAGAAATGTTTATATTTTTAATTTTAATTATTAATAACCTAAAGTTTTTTAACTTGATTTTTTAGAAACCCACCCAACGCCCCAAAAGTTCCAAAACCCTAAAGATATAACTTTATTATCCTTAATAACAATTTAAAAGGCTTTTAATATTAAAACTAAAAACTTAAAGTTTTAAATTTATTGTTATTAGTAACAAATTAAACACCTAAAGTTATTAAAATTGTTATTATTAATGAATTTTAATAATAATTATAATTAGATTTCAATGAGAGTAACTTAATTTTAGGAATTTAAAGGTTGAAATCAAGGGTTGATTTCAATTTCGTTTAAAATCCTAAAGAATTGAAGGGAATTATAAGGTTAAAAGGTTGATTTTATATTAAAAACCTAAAGTTATTAAATTGCATCAGGATTGATCTTTCAATTTTAACATTAATTTTTAGGGTATTTTAAAAATAAGGTTTTATTTAAGGACAGGGAAGGAGGACTAAGGGGGTGAAGGGCTTGAAAGGGGCAGAAAGAACACGGTTAAGGGACAGAGTGGCCTTTCCGATTGAGAATAGCTGGAAGCCAACTAGTGCTCACCTCGAGGCCACCATCCCTGTTTAGGTTGTGTGGGAGTTTGGTAATCTCTAAGGCCTCTCTAAATTTTCTTTTAAAATAGTGGTCTTCTTTCGCGAGGATGATGGTGTCTTCTAGGCAGATGTGATGGTTGGTTTTGGCTACATGTTCGGCCAGGGCTGAGGAACGGATACGTTCTTTTCTAATGTCCGCCCCATGTTCTTTTAGCCGCGTGTGGAAAGAGCATCCCGTCTCACCTATATAGTTGATCTTGCACGAGCAAGGGATCTTATAAACCCCTTTGAACTGTGTATGATCAACTGGATCTTTAACAGATCTCATTCTTTTCTTAATGGTCTCTAGGGGTTTGAACGAAGTTGTGATGTTGTTCTTGTTGAGGATTCTAGCGATCTTATCAGTCACCCCTTGTATATACGGTAAGTAAGCTCGTGGGTTGGTGGTGGTCTTATTGTCAGAGGTTTTCACTCCCGTAAGGTTCTTGTTATGGGTTTTTCCAAGGGTCTTTGTGATGACCTTGGGTTTGTAACCTATGTTTGTGAAGACTAATTTGAGGTGGTCTTTCTCTTTTTCAATATGTTCTGAATCTGCGATCCTTGAGGCTCTCATTGCCAGAGTATTGAGAACACCTATCTTCTGGGAAGGATGGTGGTGGGAGTCAGCATGGAGGTAGCTATCCGTGTGCGTCTTTTTACGGAACACCTCGTGTCCCAGAGTGTCATCTTCTTTTCTCGTAAGGAGGACACCAAGTTTCTATCTTGTCGTATTTTTTATTTATTTTTTGACTAAGTTAGTAATTTTTTAGTCATTTTTAGTTTTGTCAATTATTAGTCATTTCTAGTTGTTTGCTCAAATTTAAAAGTATTTAGCTTAAAAACACTATCATGACTAACTTTTTTAGTGACCTCGTCATTTATTTGCCCAAATTCTACTAGTGCCATAATATATGATCAAGCAAGTTATGAAAATCATGCACATAGATATGGAAATGCTATAAAAATTTGGAATCAAATCTGGAGATCAACCCATTCTCAAAACTTGTTTGAACCCCTGTAAAAGTACCATTCAACATATACCTTATAATTTAAAAATAATTATATTGTAATATTAAAATGGAAAGATGCAATATATAAATGACACTCTTTTCACCCCAATTGAAAAAGAAATTATCTTTTTTGTTTCGATTTGAGACATTTCTCTTTAAACCACTGTAGCCACATCAACTGCTAATGAGTTCATATAATTTGAGCCACCTCTCTTTAAATTTGTATCCCTATGATGATGTAATTGTGGGTAATCCTTAGAATTCCACCATACGTTTTTTTACCCCCGCAATTATTCAGCATAGGTGGAGAGAGGACAACTTCTCCTTTCCATATGGAAAAAATATGTTGTGAAATAGTCTTCCATATTTACTATTGATATCTCTTTTTGAATGTTTTTAGGACTATTTTATTTAATGTACATATAATCTTAAATTATGTGAAATTCATGGCTCATTAGAATCTATCCCAACTCACCAAGACATAAAAGTTTCCCAGAGAATATGGTAGGTTAGAACACGTGATAGAATTTAATGTAGTGAAATTAGTTAACATAAAATAGTAAGAACAATAAACATTAGTCAACAAAAAAAATTTATCTTCCAAGTTTGATCTGTGCAGTAGATCCTAGCTACAATTATCTCTGAGTCACGACGCTAACTGGACTATCCAAATAACCCACTGAATCCATGAGGGGGTCTACAATTTACTAAACTTCAACACTGTAGATGGATTCAAATACCCTAGAAAGGGGGTTTGGGTCTTTGAATTCATCTGCAATGTTGAAATTTAGTAAACTGTGCAAATTCATTGTCAAAATTTTAATTTTCTATTGTCGGAGTGACACAACTAAAAATGACCAAATAAATGACCAATTCATATTCTTAATGTTATTGTTATGTGGTCATTTTTAGTTTGATTACTTGTTATTTGGACATATATTTAGTTCGTGACCAAATTGGCCATTTATCTTGGTCGTTTTTAGTTGGATCACTCAAGTTTGGTCATTTATCCCTTGAAAAAACTGTGGGGACCAATTTTTTTGGTCACCTGGTCATTTATCTCTCATTTTGTACTAGTGATTGAATAAGCTCAAAATGTCCAATTGTTTTTGGAGTCCTACAATTGTGTGGGATAGAAGGATGATGTCATCTCCAACTAGTAAAATGGTAATGTTAATCCCATAGAGAAAGAAACCCCAAGGCTCCTACTAATTTTGTAAGAAGATCTGATTCGTCAATATAATAATAAATCCCAAAGAAGGTGGGTGGGAGTGGACATCCTTGTATAACTCTTATGGTGCTATCCATTTCATCTATGTTTTCCATCTTGGTATCGACACTAACAATATTCATCTCATAAAGGGTCGTAATCAAATAGATCACCAAGTTTTGATGCCCCAAAACCTGTCTCTCAAATAATAGGTGTGTAAGTACTATATCAAAAGGATTTGTGAAGTCCACTATATACCTTGGACTTGCTTCAATGACGATTGCAAAACTAAAAAACATGCTCACAAGTTCAATGTTTCCTTCTAAAACCTACTTTACCTTTAATCCACAAACTCTTCCACTTAGTGCATTTGGAGATGAAATCATCTAGTGTTGTTGCAATGAGCATAGCCATAGTGTTCCTAATCATGATAGTATGATAATTATTTGGTTCATTTTGATCTACAAATTTGTAGATGGGATGATTGATAAGAGAGACCTAAGGAGGAAAGCCACAATAGAAAATGGTGTTGAAATGATCCAAAAGTAGAAAAAAACAATCCAACCATGTTTAAAGAATCCATCTTTTAAGATTTCTATGTCATGGGATTTATTTGATTGGAGTTTGAAAATGGCTCACATGATCATGTAGTCATTCTTAATCAACAACCAACTGGGGGAATTATACAATGACCTAGCATAGTTATTCCATGTCTCAAGTTATGTGATGGAGCAAGTGGACTTCTTCAAAAATAATATTCTCCACAAGGATTTAGGGTTTACTCTAAGCTATTGATTGATCACTTTCCAATTGTAAAAGATGTATTACTGTTTCTTCTCCTTGAAAATGCTATGGTGTACATTTTGCATTTGGGCTACCTTGGCTTTATTGGCTTTAACGTATGAAGACTTTTATAATATAATTTGAACCATAATTTTTTAGGTTAGGAACCATGCAAGAAATAATAATGGTAGAAGTAGTTGAAATGAGAAAAAACATCTAATGCTACCAACTATACAACTTGAGAGAATCAATGGGCTCTCTTTATAGGATCCCAATTATCATAAATGCAGGGAAGAGTAGTTTTGGCATTGACCACAGTTCTTAATTCTCATCATGGAAAAGTCAAAGTGGATAGTAAGTGATTTGGGTGGGTGGGAGAGGGAAAGATCTGAACAAGGTCAATTTAAAGGGATCCAAAAGGTGATAACTGCATAATCAATTAGAAAGGGATAATGGCCACTTGAAGATCAAGAATATTTGAAGCAAAGGACTAATTAAAGAACACTTATTATGCTTGTTAGTTTTCCCATTTTTTATATTGCATACCCCTCTCTAGGTGTTGTTCAATGGATTCTAAATGCTTTTATGAAGTAGGATAACTATCCTACTGATTTGGTTCTATTCTTTTAGTAATTTCCTCAAGGGTCAAAAACATATACCCTTGTCAATTTCCCACTGCCTATTTTATGCTTCTGTGGAGTTATAGATTTAAGGTATCAACTTGTATTGAGTTTTAGTGGTGTTTCACGTCCAATACATCATGGGTATTCCACGAGTATTCAAAAAGACACATATATATAGATTCACTAAAGCAAATAAATGAACTTGACAACAAACTAAGAGAGTTGGTAAATATGATTCAAAATGAGAAATAGAGGAAACATGCATGTAGAATACTTGTTCCATTTAGTGTAGAATATTTACCCAAGAAGATGGAGACTATTTCAAGAAAATTGAAGGCTCTTGCTGCCAACATTAGTTCTTGATATGGGAAAATACCTCACAACTACAACAACTTACATATTAGCAATTATCAATTCCTAGATATGATGTAACACCAAAAATATTGTTGTCTCCAAGTTGTCCAATACTGCCCAGCAACCAAAAGATTACCCCAACAGTAGTATTGATTAACCCAAATGCAAATTTGGAGCTCCCAACTGATATCTTCATACAAATGATCAACCCAACAAGAAAGATGAATGTGTCTTCAATTATTTAGCTACTCTCATAGTTAATTTCATGCCCAACCAAGTTTTGCACTCTTCTTCATGAATATAACAGTTATTCTTGCCAATAGAAATGCTAGGGTAAACAATGGTACCCCACTACAGCCTTTGGTCCCCTACATGATGAATAAAGTCACTCTTTACATGCCCAGGTTTCCCAGTATAAGAATCATGACCCAGATGAAGAAGAGAGGGGTCCCATGCAAATAATATTTTTCCCCAAATGTAAGAGAGAGTTCCCAATAACTATGGATATAACGTCCAAGATTTCCCAAAGGGTAGATCTCTGTCCCACAAACTTGCAATCTTTCCCAGAAATCATTGGTCTTCCTCTTCCTCTTACTCACACCCATGTTTTTCTTGATTGTTCCCTTCTTAAAGGTTCCATTCCCCTCTACACTACTCACAACCCCTTATAAATAGTCCCCGCGGATTCTTCCAGGCCCATGCAGTCTAGGAAATTTGCTATACTGCCCACGTTGCCCCAAAAATTACCTCTTCATCCCCTGCCACTTCAATTTGTCCCGTGTTTGCTCAAAATTAGCCAATAGGAGCCACCATGATTTATGTAGCTCTATACTCCTTCAAATTGAAGCCACAATGAATCCATGAGATTTGGCAATGGATTTCTTCATAGATTCTAGCTAGGGTGTAATGATAAATTCCTGAATGAATGAGGAAAACCATCGTTTTCCTCCTTTTAGCTTTTTCCCCAATTTGGCTATTTTTTTAAAAATATTATTTTCCCATACTTTATAATAGTTTTCACTTTATATCATTGAAGTGACTTTTTTAATTCTCCTTTCATTTTTAACTAGGGATCCATCACATCTTTTAATTTTTTCTTTAATTAAAAAGTGTCTTAGGCCCCTTTTAATTTTCCCTTTTTATTTCCCATTTTAGCTTTTTTTCGCCATAAAAATGTCCTTATATTATTAAAATATAAAAAGATCCTTTCAAAATACATATTTGTCACATTCCAACAAGACTTAATAAACTTTCTCTGTCTCAACAAACAAAGGACAAGTAACATATCTTAAAAAACAAACCAAAAGCCATAAACCCACCAACCGAGACAAAACCTTCAAAAAGACATAGAAACCTAGAATATTTCACCTAAAACAAAGGAGTAAAAATTAGCAAATCTCCAAGTTCCTATCCGGGCCCAAGGCACCATCAGCAATATGTTTGAAAAAATTCCTTCCTTCCATGAGCTCCAAGGCTTGTTTCCACAAAAGGTCATCTTCCACGTTATATTCCTTGAAAGTATGGCTAAATTGAATAAAATTAAACTTTGTGATGAGCTCCGGAATCCATTTTTCCCAGACATACAAACTAGCCACTTGTATATCATGCTTTTGATTTAGCTAGTTCACAATAACAGGTGAATCTACCAACACCTGTAATTTAATAATATCCATTCTATACGCCTAAAAAATAAGATCCCGAACTCCCAAGAGTTATCCTCTTGTATTCGTAACTGCACCACAATTTAATTTTCAATGATATCTAACATAATCACTTGCTATAAGAACATCCCCTGCTCTGTAAATGGCATTTGAATTCTTTGACGGCCCATCAAACCATCTTGTAGGTACACCATTTACAAGGAAGATTCAATCTCCCATCGGACGACCAGCAACGTGTGATGTGACAGCTCACGCGAGCCAAGTCATCGGATCGATGCAAATGATCGGATAGAAAGTTTACTTCCATTTGGAATCATTAACATCAAGATCGTATAGAATACGACAACCCTATTAATTTAACGCTTAAAGACGTATTTGGCGCCAATAAGATTTTTGATTTCCAAAGACCTTGCATTAAGTGTGTTACCAAGTACAAGTACCTAAGGTTAAACGCACCAGTCCCTTGGTCGATGCTTCAGATCATCCTTTTTTTAATAAAACCATGTGATATGGTTACTTAATATTTTTAATACCTTTGCTTACCAGGTCGAATGCTCAAGGAGGACTGCCAGCAAGACATGGAGTGTACAGGTGAGTTAAGGGCATAACACTGGTAAGTTTTTGTCCTGCATACAAGTGCTAATTGTTAGTATCATAAGTGTAAACCTTGGAGCACTGCACTTTATACTTTCAAACATCCCTATGTAACGATCTTCGCAAAAGAAAGTATAAACCTTTACCTTGCCTTTACTTTTCATGGCTTATTTTATTGAAAGTCCTTTATAATGGATATAGGATATATATAAATAAGACTATTTCCAAGTATAGTTAGGAATACACAATGGATAATAAAGGTTTATAATGAACATTTTAGTAGGAAGTAATGCCTTAACATTTCATGGCTTAATTATTAAAGAGACCTTTACAATGGACATAGGTTATACCAATGAGACTATTTCCAAGTATAGTTAGGAGTACACTATGTGTAATAAAGGTATCTTGTACAAACAAACAACTTAGGAGAAAAACAATGCATGGAACAATGCATGGAATAGTAAAAAATGTTTTACTTACCATTTATGGAAAAACTCATAGGTGTTTATGAGTTGGTTGGGATAAAGATGAATTTCTTTGTTGGTAATCAACCTGTCAAAGGAAAAAAAGAGAGCATTAGCCGGAGCTAAGTAAGAAGCAAATATCTAACACTATGTACCTTCCTCTACTGAATACAGATTCTCGAATACCTTGTATCTGTTAAGCTTATTGGAAATACTCAGCTGTAAAGTAATGCTCAAAATTGTAAAGCATGTTATTATAGTTTGGTAGGAAAGATAAAAACTTAAAATTGTAGGAGGAAATAAAAGTTTGTTTTTGTTTGGATATTTTACATATGGTATCAGAGCCACAAGTTCATCCCTATCATTGTTTGGGAACATCTAGTTTCCACCAAAAAGAATTTTTATTTTATTTTATTCTAACAAATAAATATTTGAATGTTTTCGGTATACCTGCAAAAAATATTCTGTTACAGGATACATAATGGCTGCACAGAACAAAAATGAGGATCAACCTGAAAACGATGTGTTGGTACCACCGAAAACAAAACCAGAAGTAGAACATTCGGAAGCAAGTCAAGTATTGGAAACAATGAGGAATATGATCATAGAAATACCGAGTTATAAAGTTGATAATGAACAACTGAAGAAGGCTCAGGAAAAACAACAAGAAATCAATGAGATTTTACTGTAGAGTTTGCATGAAAGAAATAATGGCAAAGAACAACAAACCCAAACTAGGAGGGATCCAGAAATGGAGGTAAGTGCAGAAATAAAAGGTAGCTCAGCCAATGAAACCCAGAAATCTGAAAATCAAGTAAAAAATGGCCGAAAAAAAAAGTGGATCACTTGGAAGGTGAGTTCAAAAAAAGTAAACCCACCAGTTTTGACGGGGAATCGAAGATCGGAGAAGAAGACGAAGCATGGTTGATGGATATTAAGAAGTATTTCCAAATTTACAACTATTCCAACAACATGGAAGTGCGAATGGTGGTCTACAATCTGAAAGGAAAAGCTAGCATTTGGTGGCAGGACCTAAAACTTTCGCACAGTTTGAAGGAGAAAAATCGAGAATGGGCCAAGTTCAAGAAACTGCTTAAGAAATAGTATCTATCCAAAAGTTATTATGAGAGGAAGAAAAAAGAGTTTTATGAGTTAAAGCTTGGTCAAATGACCATGGAAGACCTCATTAATAATTTTCTATATTTGCTGCGGTTCGTATCCTATATCAAGGAAGAAAAGGTGAAGGTACAAAGGTTTCTAAGTTTTTTTCTGCGGGCTTATAAGGACCGGATTGAATATGACAATCCAAAAACTTTGGATGAGGTACTGAGAAAATTAAGGTTATGTTTTGAACAATATAAACAATGGAATGACCTCTCCAAAACATGGAAGTATAAGAAGAAAGAAAAGTTTAACCAGTGAAAAAAGGGCTTCAAACCACCACCCTTCAGAAATATGCCAAGAAATTTCCAAGGAAACTCCTACAACAAAAATGAATAGTTACCACAAAAAAATGTTAAAAACCAGCTAATCTGGGGATCAAAGGGGCTGTTGAAACACCTAAAGAACCTCTGAAATATTGGGAGTGTGGAGAACCCCACTTACAAATAAATTGCCCACCTTTCAATGGGATAAGCAGAGTGTTACAAAACATACAAGAATCATCTATTGTTGGGGAAATTGGCAAAAATTACCACAGAATTAAGCAGTCCTGGAATATCGACAAGCCGATCACCAATCTGCAATAGTGGAAATCGAAGGTACTATTTCTAATCACACCCTTGCTATATTAATTGATCCAGGAGCCACTTTAAGCTACATTACTCCAAATATTATGGAGCTCTGCCAACTCACCAAGGTAAAACATACGAAACCCTGGCTGGTTCAATTGGCCACTGGAGCTAAAAGAAAGGTAACTGATTTTATTACTGATTGTGAGGTTAAATTACAAAATCATAAGACCATAATTGACTTGAATGTTTTACCTCTAGGATCATGTGATATGATAATTGGCATGTACTGGTTAGAAATAAATAAAGTAGTGCTAAATTGTTTTTCAAAGACTTTTACTTATATTGCAGGAGATCAGATCCTTCAAACAGTAAATGGCATACTCAACCCGGTTTCTGTAAGACAGATTTCTGCTATGCAACTAAAGAAATGTATGAGAAAATGATGCAAAATCTATGCAATTAGGGTCACCGACCTATGCCTTAACAAGAATCAAACATCTATAAACGAACATCTTGTCTTAGGTGAATTTCTTGATGTATTTCCAAAGGAAATACCATGACTACCCCCTCAACGAAAAATTGATTTCTCCATTGAGCTTATACTCGGGTCTGCACCAAGATCAAAAATACCTTACAGAATAAGTATTCCAGAGTTAACTGAACTGAAAATTCAAATACAAGAGCTGTTAGATAAAGGTTATATAAGGCCTAGTGTGTCACCCTGGGGCACACCAGTCTTGTTTGTTAAGAAAAAATATAGGACCTTAAGACTTTGTATTGACTATAGGCAGTTAAACAAAGTAACTATAAAGAATAAGTATCCTCTACCCCGAATTAACGATCTATTTGACCAAGCAAGGGGAGCAAAAGTTTTCTCCAAGCTGGATTTACGATCTGGATACCACCAGATCCGAATTAAAAATGAGGATATGAACAAGACAGCCTTCAGGACCTGTTATGGACACTACGAATTTGTAGTGATCCCTTTCAGTTTAACAAATGCTCCTGCCACTTTTATGTGCCCAATGAATGGTATTTTTAACAAATATCTAGATCAGTTGTTAATATTCATTGATGATATCCTAATTTATTCTAAGACAGAAGAGGAACATCAACAACATCTAAGGATTGTACTGCAAACTTTAAGAGAGCACCAACTGTATGCCAAGTTGGAAAAGTGTGAGTTTTTCAAAACTGAAATTCAGTACTTAGGTCACGTTATCTCTAAGGATGGAATTGCAGTAGACCCACAAAAAATCAAGTCAATATTCGATTGGCCATTACCTAAAGATGTAGCAGATATTCGATCATTCATGGAACTCACCGGTTATTACTGAAGGTTTATTGAAGGGTTCTCAAGAATTTCGTATCCTATTACCACCTTCCAAAAGAAAGGTGTAAAGTTTGTTTGGTCGTTAAAATGTCAAGAAAGTTTTGACAAACTTAAAGAATTATTAACCAAAGCACCTATTTTAAAAGTAGCAGACCCTTATAAAGACTACATAGTCTGTACAGATGCTAGTAAAGAGGGAGTAGGAGGAGTGTTGTCTCAGGAGGGGCATGTGGTATGTTATGAATCCCGTAAGTTGAAAGAACATGAATGCAACTATGTAGTTCATGACATGGAGCTAACGGTCGTTGTACATGCATTGAAAATGTGGTGTCATTACTTACTAAGAAAGAAATTCTTGTTACTAACTGATAATACTTGTGTAAAAAATTTATTTTCACAGTCAGGATTGAACGCTAGGCAACAAGATGGATGGCATTCCTCAACAAGTTTGATTTTGAGGTAAGGAATATTAAGGGTAAAGAAAATAAGGTTGTAGACGCACTTAGCCGAAGAACTTGTGAAGGCTATGAGATTATAATGAGTTAGCCCAAGAGTGACCTCATGGATCAAATAAAAGAAGCAAGTACACAGGATGTTGATTATGTAAAGCTACTTAGTGAACTACAAAATGGTGAGGTAAAATTAAATGGGACATACTTCAAAGTCAACCAAAATTGTCTTAGTTGGTTTAAGGATAGATTGTTTATGCCTACAAATTTGAAAATCAAACTTCTTATTTTGAATGAGATGCATAAACCCCCTTTTGCAAGTCATCCTGAATATCAGAAAATGATAACTGCTTTCAGGAAGCAATTCTTTTGGCTAGGTTTAAAATATGATTTAGTTGAATATTTGTCTAAATTCTTGGAGTGCCAACAGGTCAAAGAAAAACATCGACATCCAACCGGCCTGTTACAACCTTTACCAATTCCTGAGTGGAAATGGGAAATTATATCTCTAGACTTTATGATCGGTTTGCCTAAAACATAGAAACAACATGATTCCATTATGGTAGAGGTTGATAAATTAAGCAAGCCTGTGCATTTCATCCCGGTGAAATCAACACATAAAGCAGTTGATATTGCAGGAATATTTTTAAAGGAAATATTTCGATTACATGGAGTACCAAAAGTGGTAATCTCAGATAGGGATGTCAAGTTCACGTCAAATTTCTGGACATCGTTGTTTGCAAGTTTAGAGAACAAAATAAAATTCAGCACCAGTTACCATCTTGAAACGGATGGGAAAACATAACATACAAACCAAGTTATTGAATACATGTTAAGGATGTACGTCATGGAACAACCCACTAAGTGGGAGGACTATTTACATCTGGTGGAGTTTGCTTATAGCAATGGCTATCAAGCCTCATCAAATATGAGTCCATTTGAAGTACTGTATGGGAAAACATGTACTACCCTATTCAGTTGGGATAGCCCCATGGACCATGTATTAGTCGGACTAGATCTATTACAAGACATGGAACAAATTGTTCGTAAAGTGCAGAAAAAACTTGAAGGTGGCACAAGACCACCAAAAGAGCTATGCCGATTTAAAGATAGAACATAAAGAATTTTCTATGGGAGACCATGTATAACTTCGGGTTAAACCAAAAAAGAGCTCTCTCAAGCTAGGGAATTGAACCAAATTAGCTCAGCGATTTTGTGGAACTTTCCAAATTTTGGAAAGAATCAGACCCGTAGCATATAAGCTTGTGCTTCTGGTTCATTTAAAGATTCATAATGTATTTCATATTTCATTATTAAAGAGGTATATCCATGATTATTCTCACATTATTGATTGGAATGTGGTATAGGTGGAACCAGAAGGAGAATTCCAAGTGGATCATTTTCGCTTTATGGACAAAAAGGACACAACACTTCAGAATCAAGTCATCGCTCAAGTAAAGGTGCAATGGAAGCAATTTAGTCCCGAGGAAGTGACTTGAGAATTGGAAGAAGAAATGCGAGTGAAGTGTCCTAACTTATTCCTGGAATCAATGGAAGAATACTAAAACACTGAGGATAATGTTCGCAATAAGGCGGAAAGGATGTAACATCCCCCAAAATGCAAAAACATTTAAGTAAGAGTTTTTATTTATTTTATTGTTTAATAAAGTGGGATGATGGAAAATCTGCCAAGAAGTCCTAGAAGGACTAATGTAATAAACCTTATGATTTAAACTTTGATAAGAATAAAGTGGAACAACCAGGTTAAACGAGGGGATCATGCATGAAACAGTAAGGGACAAGTAAAGGTTAACTTCAGGGAAGCTGAAACATGTGTCAGAAGTGCATTTATGGCAGTAGACACCCCCTGGAAATCAGGGATTTGATTAGCTCCGAAAATTCCACGAGGAATTGGATGCTAATGGAAAAGATACCTAGGAAAAAAATCTATAAAAAGGGAAGCATATGGGTGAGGCAGGACGCTGCTTAGTATGCTGAGAAAATAAACTCTTGCTGCATGTGCATATTGTGTTAGGAAAGATTGTGTGAAAGAGATATGAGATCTGAAGCTTTGGTTAATCGTCCTTACTGTTGGCATGCATGGTTTAGCTCGGGGGTGATTACGGAGCAGCAAAGCCGAACCTAATCTACGGTTGGGAGGAACGTGGATGTTCCCACTGTATTCCAGACTCCATATTTACAGGTTCTTTTTATATAAGAGTTTTATTGTTTTAAATGATGATTATATATGTTGTACCTAAAATTGTAGGGGATCTCTATTACAAGTTTTCCACTTGGACAATACAGGAAACTTAACTGAAGGAATCAATATTAGATGATGTTTATTGTTTTATACAGAATTATTCTAGTATATTATTCACGACTATAACAAAATATTTTAAGACCGTGTTGGTAGGATACTCTCTTACTTTATGCTATCTTATACAATGTATTATTACTGGAAGATTTGAACAGAGAATAATAGATAAAACTTTATACTCATGCGAACTAATTATTCCGAGCTTTCTAATTAAAGTTATTATATGAATTTAAAGATCCAGTTTCAGTAACCTAGAGTTTATTCTTTACACCATTATAAGCTAGTTTTGCTAGGAGAACCCTTACTGAAAATCATTATGTGGATATTGTAGCTAAGGGGTTTCTGTACAAGCAAGCTATTTTTGCAAGAAAACAACAAAGACAGTAGATCGAAAAGATACCATACATTTACTATTTTGAAGGGAAATTACTTTATAATCTAGCTTCGGCTTTTTGGGGATCATTTAAACCAACTAACCTAATTGTCTTAGTATTTTGTGCCTTTAACCAAGAACGGCTTGCCTAAGGTTTAGCACATGAGTTACATCAACTAATTACGGTTGAGAGCCGAGATGTTCTATTATTGGTTAGGGTTACTTTATAGTAACAAATCAACATTGGATGCTTCATCCAATTTGGATTCTCATCAACTATAAGTTTAGAATGAACCTTTTCTGGAACGTTTAGTCTACAAAGCTGTTTTAAATTTTTCTAAAAGGTAACTATCAGTTAAAGGTGGTAGAATCGCCCCCTTTTTTAGGAGTAGAGCATTGATAAAAGTATTACATCAAAAGAGAATGTTGAAGTAAAAGTTTATAGGAGACTAACTTACAGATCCCACTTTTGGTGCACAGTTGTATGAGTTATTTCTTTTATTAATGAGAAAAATCCCTTTTAATATTATTGGGCATGGCACTCTGCTACCTTTCTGTTGAAACCAAAGGTGAAATGCTTGGATAAAAATCACAAATTAATGCTATATCTTTTAAATTCGTCCTTGGTGTCATTCAAAAAATTAACTGAGAAAGATGAAGATAGTTGTAACTTTTGTCAAAAATGGTACCTCGGGTAAAACCCTAACGACGAAAATCCCACTGTTGCTTCACAAAATTCTTTAAATACACTATCATCTATATATTTACACCGTAAGGCATTTCAACAAGTGGAAACTACTCTCCGAATTTAATTCTTTTTGGTTTTTCATCCGTCGATATTTTCGTCCGACGATTCAAATAATCTCCATCGTTGATGTCCAGTCCGCCATTACTACTGCTGCTTACGGTCAAGCGGTCGAAATTTGCACAGTCCAGTCCACCATTACTGCTGCTGCCGCTGCATCTGTTGCGTTTGTGGATTTGTTGATAGGAATAAAAGTGATAGTCTGCTGGAGTTCTGAAATGAAAGACGGTGCTGACAGTGTTTGCTAAGCTGTTGGATTATCGTGTTTGGAGCTTTAGCGTTTTCAGACACGGGATCTGTCATGGAGGAGGGAACGGAACGGTATTCACTTGAGCTGTAATGAGGTTTTCACAGAATGCGTAGCTGGAAACATAGCCATGATGAAAATATAGCTTGGGATGCCTCGACGCTCTCTCACTGCTGTTAAGAAAAAACTCGAACGGCTCTAGGATGTCACATGTTTGTATATTGCAAGAAAACAGGGACAAAGCCTTGACATTGTTGTTGTAGGTATCTTTTTGTTGAGAAGGGGATGAAGTAAATGGAAATCGGCATGCAATACTGTGTTGGCGATTGGAAAAACAGAGGGCTCTACTATTTCTAGCGAAATACTAGAGACTTTCACTGGTATAATCGGGTTAGTTGACATAAATATTTGACGAATCTGTGCCAGGGAAGGTATCTTGTGGTGGAAAAGCTGAAGTCAAGGGACATTTAATGAAATATTGAGAAATTTGAGTTTAGTTGTTCTTCCTTTTTCTACTTTTACACCCCAATCTTAAGGCCAAATGAAGCTCTCGTCCTCAGGCTTCGGTCAGCAGCCCCAAGAAGGTACGGGGACCTTTTATTTCTATTGCTTGCCCACCTATCTAAAATCTGTTATGTAATTTTGGGCCGATCTTTGTATGGGCGTTGTAGGTGAGTGTAATGTAAGATAAAGACATAATGCGTGTATATATTATTCACTTATGAACTTGGCTTTCATAACAGTGCTGACTGAGAGAATTTTGCTTAAATTTAGCTTGAGAAGCCTAAATTAGAAAGCTGACAATTTTAAGTATGCAGTCAATTCTATTGCTTCAGTAAGAGCTAATTTCTTGGAAGTGGGAAGACTAAATGCTTCAGTTCAGGTGTAAACTTCTAGATTTTCCTAAATTTGGTGGGGCTAAGCTCAAGTGCTTTAAAAATATAGTACTGCTCTTTCCTGCGGTTGGAAAAATAGTGTTTTCTACGTTCTCAGTACAGTATGCTTTTCAAATATAGACTCGGCAAAATTAAGTGTTTCCTACTTTCTCAGAACAGTTTGCTCTTCTAAGAAAGTAAACTAAGAATTCCAATTGAATGTCTTAACATGGGTGCCTACATTACTTGTAGTTCCCCTCTTCCTTCTTTAAACTCCTCAAGGCTATTATTTGTTCTGCAATTTGAACACAGAAGCTGTAAAAGAAATATTGTTTTTGTGTTTGATATCTCTATAGAAGGCGAGGTTGTGTTATAGCAGATTTCACCACTCTAGGTGAATCACACTTTGTATGGCCTTCCCCTGTTCCGCTGTAGACTCTTTAGACCCCATGGACTATCTTTTATCCTTTAATGTTTCCTTGATCATCCCTAAAACTATATGAAAAATGATATACGGGGCTTTTTACTCGATAACCGCGTACATACACGGGTTTGACCCCTATAACTGCGTACATCGGGATGTGTGCATAATCCAAATCCTTTTGGAGTTTTCCTTGACATGGATCCGACTCATTCGACTCCTGGCCTTCCATATGCCTTGAGATCGCTTGGATTCGACCCTTCATTATCCCTTGTGAAGCTATATAAGGAACCCCTTGGTACATTGAAGGGATATAGAGAAATTGAGAGCAACAAAACTATAGTCCATTGTTGGCGGAATTTGTACTTGAGTCTGCATCCCTTTGTCCCTTGGAGCACTTTTGTGTTCTTCCCAAGCTTGCCTTTTGCTAGTGAGCTTGCTATCGTGAGATGGAGGATTGAGGTGGTGGAGGACCAAGTGGGGGATTCAGTTTCTCTGGTTCGTAGACGTGCCGTCAGAGGTTGTATCTATCTTATAATCTCTTATTTATATTAATGGAAATATCTTTTCTTGTCCAATGATGTGTATTTGATTAAATATTGTATCCATTGGAATATGTCAAATGATTTTATATTATTGATTATATATGCTAGAATAGATCTAACACCATGATATATAGTATGCTTGTATTGTTTACTTGTTATTGAGGAAGTATTATATCAATTCAAGCTGAAGATTGGAAAGCTCAACGAGGATCTACTTCAACCGTCCGGAATAAGGTACAAGGTCTAATCCTTTAGTGTTAGACATTTTATTTCTATTGCATATTAGAAAAGATTGATTTCTGGAGTCAAAGCTGTCTGTTGTGGCACCCCAAGCCATAGGAATTTCTCTCCGTAACAGAATTGGCAACTCTGCTAGGGATGTTCATTGTTTTTATTTGGGGTTGGGGGCATAGTGGGCTTGATATTATCGACTTGCTCTTGGTTTCTCCCTGTTTCTATGTCGCATTTTATAGTATGTTTGTCCATTAACACTCCCCTTTATTGGTTTGGCCTTGGCTTGCTTTTTACCACTGCCTTCTCTGTATATGCGGATTTTTGGCCAAAAGTCGCGTACATACGTGGATTTTTGGCTAAAAGTCGGGTACATACGCAGTTGTTCTTTATACAGTCACGTGCATCCTCCCTTTTGGTGAGTTTGATGTTGTGGGAAGTTGTTGGGTGGGTTGTGAGTGTGGTTGGGTCTTCCTTGGGTCTGATGTTGTCTGTTGGATGCTTCTTTTGTGACCAGAGACCGCTCTTTCAATGATTTTTCTTTGAAAGTAGTTTTAGTCATTTTTCCTTTTTGCTTTGCCATTAGTGCATTACTCTTTTTGTCTTGGTGTCTTGCTGAGCTTGTCTTTTATACTTGCTACAGAGACTGAGAGTTTTAGATGACTTTTATTGCATTTTTCATTCTTTTATATTGAAAAATACAAAGTAGTTGCACTCTTAGTTGCATCTTAGATATGGATTTGAGGAGGTACTTGCATTGGATTGCTTGGATGAGAGTTGTGTTTAGGCTTTCATATAGGAAGGATTGCATTGGAATTCGGAAAGGAATATATATTTATCCATCTCATGTAGTGGTATACACTATTTTTCATTTGACAAAGATTGCACTTAGCATTGTTTGTTATGGTGTGCACTTTTATTTCACTGCTGAGTCTTCATATCACTAGTTGCACGGCCATTTCCCTTTGAGTAATTACAGCCAATTAAAATCAATGCATAATAAAATGAATTACACTCTTTTCTTTTATAGGGTGCACCAACAAGCTTAGGTTTTAGGATCTTGGAATAGTTCATTGTAAGTCAATTCTCCAAGATCACTAAACAACAACATATAGGTGTCTGTCCAGGGAGTGTGTGAAATCCTTGATATAACCATCATTCTCAGGATCCTCCTCTCAAACGGGAGTTAAGCATGAGGCAGTGTGAGTGATTATCGATTGGAATGACCCCTAGTCATAACTGAGTAGCACCAGAGATATTTCCAGGATTTTATTCGTATCTGGGGGCTCTTTTGAGAGTTTTGGGCTTTTCTACCCTGCCCATACGGTCAATCCCGCCTGCAACTGTCCACCTGAGCTTTGATTATATTAAGGTGACCTTAGTGACCTTACCTAGGATATCGAGGGGGTACTTGAAGAGGTTATTCTGCAGGTGTCCCGGCCAGGTTGGGGTCGGACAGCACAGTCGCTTTACGCGTTGAAGCTGAGGGCCACTATAATTGGTTACGTACCTCCGCTTGTAGTGTATGGGAGTTTCGAGCCTCTCCTAGGCGAGACATACCTGCTGCATTCGGGAGCTCACATATCCTCCCCTTGGTTTGCTTGTATTTTGGCTATAAATTTTCTTAGGAGTGTGCTCTTTGTGCACTAGTTGGCCTTTGGGATCGTGGTTACTTGAGTATATTTATTCTCTCCTGAGTTCAGGTCCTTTTATTTTTGGCATGCTTGGTTTCCTATCGCTCATATTGGTCCTAGTACGGACCCTGGTGTTAGACTTGGGGGCATCACAACCCCTTACCGTGCTCATAGATTTGGGAATGGTCATCTTCCATCCTCTACTCCATTTGTGGGGGATTTTTTCCCTTCACTCGGTCTTTACACCAGTGGTCACCCTCACTGGGGTGGTAGTGTATGCGTGAACGTTGGGTCTACACCTTATTTTCCTTTTTATGTCTCATCGTTCACCGTGTTGTTTCCTTTGGGTGCATTTGTCATGATCATTCCTCCCTATTCCCTATAGTTTGGATTCTTTATTGACTATTTTGGGTTGTTTTGGACTAATATGGTTACCATGTAGGGTCCAGTTTTGTACACTTTCTCCGAGGTTTCGACCCGTTCGTGCCTGTCACAGGTATTATGTCTGAACTGGCATATAGGTTAGGATATCACATCCGCTTGCACTTATGCATTGCCTTATGACCGTTCCATCTTAACCTTAGGTATGAACCCATTCCATGGTATCACAGAACCTTCATGCTGTTGTTAGAAGTGGTACTATGTGAATGGTAGAGCTTTCCTATACATGGGTGTCCTAGTTAGCTCCCTTTTGCATTTGGTACCCATGCTGTGAGTAATTTCTTAGGTCCAGGAGTCCCTTTTAGTCCCGCCATGTCCTTGAGCAAGAGCTTCATACACCTCTTGAACTTTATGCTAGCCATTTCCCCGGGACTCCCTCATGTCAAGTTGTGAATGCATTACCATGAGCTTTGCCTGCCTTATTGAGCTCTATGTCGGCTCCCCTGACATTGTGTTTCAGCCATATAGCCCGAGCTTGTCTCATGTCCAGCCATGCAGAGCCATTTTTTATATCCTTCGCAGCTTGATTCCCTTTTTACCGGGAGGGGATTTTCCCCCGAGTGTCGATATCCTACACATGTATCCTTGCATTGAGCATAGGTATGTTCAACTGCTTGGAACTAGTTTGTTTGCCCTTATGACACTCGTCTCCTCCTAGTTTGTAACTATAAAGCTAGTTTATTCTTTTTTCAAGCTTTTCAAAAACCTGAAAAAGTCCAAAAAAAAATTAAAAAACCAAAAAGCCGGACAAGGAAAGATGTTATCTTTGGCAGCTGTCAACTAGTGTCGCCTTCAAACAGAGCACTGTATATCACATCCATTGGTTGGGTTATAGTTTGACTTTAGGAGCTGTACTCGTTTATCTGAGTTTATCTCCACCGACTGGTTAAGCTTCCAGTCCCTATGGAGCCTCTGTTGATGCCTCCTGTGTCACAGAGATGTCCCAGTTTGTATATCGAGTCTATGTTGCATTCATTCAGTCACCATACGTCGTTATGCTCTTGTTCGAAGGAAGTTGAAACCTGTGTCGGCCATTCCTCAGTTATATTGACTTTGCATGTCGGCCATTCCCGGTACAGTTACTGGTTCGTGCACCTTATGATCGAGTCCTTCCACATTAGACAGCTTTGCTGAGTACCTTGTGTTGGATGATGGGGGATTCCTTAATGCCCTCCTTCTAGCGGATTTCATCCCATCGACTTCAGATCATTTATTCTGGGATTGGAATCTAGAGTCCTTTTGAGTGCCTTGAGACTTGCAGTCATCGGTGGCAGGCTCTCTCGCCATCGACAGTTTCTTGGAAATACATCAATGTCCCCTGATCGATGGATTCTCTCAAGTGTTCAACCTCAACACATCTATTCACACTTGTTAGTTTGCACTCTAGTACCTTGATTCCCATTTTCATTATCGGTGGGTAATCTCGCGTCTGTTAACGGTATACATCAATGACCGGTAATCAGACGATGGACTACTATGTTCGACCTCGACACCTCTATTTTCATAGTAGGACATGTACTCATAGCGGTTGGTGTAGAAGACTTTCTAGACTGGTGGCATCTCTTATATGCTACCTCCTTGATTGTGCCAGTGTTCATGAGATTTCAGCTCTCGTGACTTCATTCCAGTGTATGTCAGACATTTCTAGCCACTATGGAGATCTTGATCTATTATATATCTTTAGCCATTTTGGAGATCATGGTCCTTTGTATATCTTCATCATGGAGATTCTGATCTATGTATATTGTACGCGGCGATGACCACATATGTGATATCATGTATCATGCCTATTCGTGGCCATTGTACTCTTATGTATCCGGGACTGCTATATGTACTTGCAGTTATATGCAGAGTTGTATTATTGTACTATGCTGATTAGGTGGCTGGCCCTTCCATTTGGGATCCTTCATCACTCCACTTCTGGGATGGACTTATAATGTATTTCGGCCATCATATGACCCCTCTGACCTCACACATTAGGGGGCATATGTTATAGCGGATTTCACCACTCTAGGTGAATCACACTTTGTATGGCCTTCCCCTGTCCCGCTGCAGACTCTTTAGACCCCATGGACTATCTTTTATCCTTTGATGTTTCCTTGATCATCCCTAAAACTATATGAAAAATGATATACACGGATTTTTACCCAATAACCACGTACATATGCGGGTTTGACCCTTATAACCGCGTACATCAGGATGTGTGCATAATCCAAATCCTTTTGGAGTTTTCCTTGACATGGATCTGACTCATTCGACTGCTGGCCTTCCATATGCCCTGAGATCGCTCGGATTCGACCCTTCATTATCCCTTGTGAAGCTATATAAGGAACCCCTTGGTACATTGAAGCGATATAGAGAAATTGAGAGCAACGAAACTATAGTCCATTTTTGCCGAAATTTGTACTTGAGTCTGCATCCCTTTGTCCCTTGGAGCACTTTTGTGTTCTTCCCAAGCTTGCCTTTTGCTAGTGAGCTTGCTATCGTGAGATGGAGGATTGAGGTGGTGGAGGCCCAAGTGGGGGATTCAGTTTCTCCGGTTCACAGACGTGTCGTCAGAGGTTGTATCTATCTTGTAATCTCTGATTTATATTAATGGAAATATCTTTTCTTGTCCAATGATGTGTATTTGATTAAATATTGTATCCATTGGAATATGTCAAATGCTTTTATATTATTGATTATATATGCTAGAATAGATCTAACACCATGATATATAGTATGCTTGTATTGTTTACTTGTTGTTGAGGAAGTATTATATCAATTCAAGCTGAAGATTGGAAAGCTCAACGGGGATCTACTTCAACCGTCTGGATAAGGTACGAGGTCTGATCCTTTAGTGTTAGACATTTTATTTCTATTGCATATTGGAAAAGATTGATTTCTGGAGTCAAAGTTGTCTGTTGTGGTACCCCAAGCCATAGGAATTTCTCTCTGTAACAGGTTGTCCCCTTAGAAAAGATTCGATTGTGTTCATTGCCCAGTATTGGAGTTTATTCAAGCTTTATTTTATTTTATTCTTGTAAATTTTTTTTCACCTTTTTTGTTTGCCCAAGGCTTGTAATGGCACCACAAAATGTCGCCACAATAGTAGAATTATTTGCTAGTAGGCGTCATAGCGACCATTAATAAAATTGGAATTTGTTCAATCTCTTATATGGGTTCGATTCAAGCATTTTCTTGGGTTTTGATCGAAGAATGTTTGCAATACTGTGTGTAGTTAATAGGATGGGAGAATCATTTTCCAAAGCTTTTATGATAAGTATTACAGTGGTATTTGAAAGGTTTGGTATCTGTTAAGTACTTAATTGGAGTTTCTAGCATTTTCTAATTTTGTTCAGGTAGTTTCTTGCTTAGGCTGGCTTGAGGCTTTCGATTTTGTATATTGTTGGTACAACCATGTAATTGGTGTTGAAAGTGGATGCACATACTGCTACTTATTATGGAATATTCTTCTCTCTTTGATGATGGTACTAAGTAGTCTAGAATTGATAGTATAAAGTGGATAAATAAATATATCAAGATTCAAAAGTAACTGCTACTTCTTGTAGATTGTTATATTTTGTTAAGGTAGTTTTAGTAATATGTGTTAGGTGACAAGTGAGTCATTACTTATGAAATTCACCTTATCATATGCATGTTTGCGGTGCTTCTTAGGTCGTTCTTGCATGGAGATCAACATAAACTTTTTTGTTGTGATTTATCATAGTTTAATCTGTGTTTTGAAGCATTGGCATTTGAGCTTTTAAAACAATTTCTGTCTGTTTTTCAAAATGAAATAACTGTATATTTTGCAGGGGCTATCACCTTCTTAACTGAATTTTGTTGAGAAAGACAAGGATTAACAACAAAGAAACAGGGTGAAACGTTTTCAGTTGTCTACCACAAAATCAGTAATCTGTTTACTTTGAACTAATTTCACATTAATTAGAGCCCTTTGATCCAAATTCGAAATTCCGAGATTTCCAGCTTTGAAGTACATTTGTGGATCAACTCGACTTCGAGTAAATAGACTTTTCTGTAAGTTTTCTATTGCATTTCTATATCCTTGTCATTTTCCATTGTTTCTTTTTTAATAGACTGATTTTTGTGTAGTTTTTTAATGCAGGTATAATTAAAGAACAAATACTATCATTTGCTATCATTGGTTATTCCTCTGATAATTATATTCAGGATGGCCACTCAGAAACATTAAGGTAGGTTACTTGCTACTTCATCTTTGGCTATTTTAAAAAAATTGTTTTCGACATATAATGGAAAGAGCAGACAGTTTTGTGCCTTCAGTTGCTTCAACCGTGAAGTGTTAAAATGTAATAAATGTCCTAGCATTGATAGTTTTAAATTGGGAGTTTTCCAGATGTTACAAATTCAATGGCTTTGCACATATGGTATGGTTGGATTCCAGTACTAGTTGTTGTCTATTAGCTTAGGTCATACCATGGCTTAAAAAATATATTTAAATAAAAGTTTTGAATGCCATGGATGAAGTGCTTATTTAGATAACTCATATAATTGGCCTTCTTTTGTCAATTTGGCATTCTTATCTAAATTTTAATGTTTCTGCTGCAGAGATCATTTAATGACAATTCCATTGGCAACCTTTTTTGTTTTATTTTTTTGTTGATCCCTATGATCTTGGTTGTGCATGAAAATCAATGCAACGGGTCAGATAACTAAGGATGATATTTTTCAGTTATACAATATTGGAAAATCTATTTTCCATGGCTGTCAAGTCAATTCAAAAGACTCACCTAATTGCTTCTGTGGATTGATACTTTCTCCAAATGGAGTTAGAAAGCAGGGCCCATGGCAAAAAATGGCAGACACCATAGTAGCACTTGATCCATATCCAAATGAGTCGTTACATTCTAGTTTGGATTTTCCTTCAGGCCTCACAAACCTGGGTGCAACATGTTATGCAAACAACATACTTCAATGCCTTTACATGAATACATCATTTAGGACATGTTTCTTTTCTGCTGATCTAGATCTTTTGCAACAACAACCTATGTTATACCAACTTTCACGATTGTTTGCACAATTGTACTCAGGTAAAAGGGTTGCTATAGATTCAGCTGCATTTATAAGGACATTGGAGCTAGATAATGGTATGCAACAAGGTGGCCACGAGTTCCTCACACTACTTCTTTCTTTATTGGAGCGATTTCTTGGTTACTTGTTCTGCAATTTGTCGAGGCTAAACAAAGTCGACATCAGAATTAAGGGCCTTATTGTGTCATCTATTGACAGTCCCATTTTATATTTTCACAAATTTGAACTATCTCTTTTGTCATTATTTGATGTTTGTATGGTTGTGGCCACAAAAATCCAAAAGATATCACAAAACTTAGGAGATGAATATTGATAGTTTCCCATGCTTTGGCATGTCATACCACGATGAGAATATCTTGATGGTGTTGCAAAGTTTGATGGCGAGAAATAATGGAAACTAAAAGTGATGGTAAGCACCAATTCCTTGTAGATCATTACCATCCAAACCTTTATATGACGAAGTCTTAATGCACAAGTAGGACCTCAAAGGAATTAAGAGGGGCTGCCCATTGTTATCACAATATCTCCTCTCTTACTTTATGCTACCTCTCCTTTAACACAAGGGGAGTTTCACTAGGAATATGTATGATTAACTTTAGAGGTATTTGGATGGGTAGACCAAAACTAGTGCCTATCCATTGGACAAGTGGAGTCAAAGGATAAAACTAGGAGGGTTGTTTTCTTATGAAATAATAACATAACAAAGATGGAAATAATGAACTACGATTGCTTTTATATTTCTGCCCATAAGAAGAAAAAAAATTAACTTGGAGGAACCCTAATAAAAGGTGAACCTCTAAAACATACATGAGGGTGTGCTTATTGATAAACATGTAAATTTGCAACCAACTCATGAAGGAATGCTACAACATGAAGATTTCCAACAATGAACATAGAGATATAAGAGGGAGATAACCCACAATTGAACACTTCTAAAAAAATAACATTGTTACCTGGAATTTAGCCCTTCATAACGATTAACATATTTGTTGCAAGAAATTTTCAACAATTTTCAGCATTCACATTTTGCAAATTAGCTCTAGAACATATAATGCCTCTTAAGATAAACCTTTCACTTGCATTGCCTTAAAAAAAGATGTTCAACTAGGCTCCAAAGGGTGATCTCTACAAATTCCACTCTCAATTAAAAATGGATCGAGCAAATCCTTATATAGATTTACGATGCCTTCTCTGCAATAAAATATTGGTCAGTGGAATATAGATCCACTTTATTCTCCAAGAAAAATTAAAAAAAAAAAAATCATTGTACAATGGGCTCTCCAGTGCAAAATGCTTATACAAAAATAATAAAATAGTGTGGTCACAATGAATGGAGTGCAATATATCTTCTCCTTGTGCAAAACACCCTTCAAGATAATCTTCAATAATTACCTCCAAATAAAATATTAATAAATACCAAGTCAAACAATGGATGTCCTAGGAAAAACATGTGCAAAGAAGTTGCAATTTCGTTGTTATAACAACCTCCAATGGTGGGGTGACCTCAAATAGTGTGCCAAGGCATAAACCCATGGGCAAGATCAATAAACCAATCCTATATTCACAACAAACCAATCCTATTTCCACATAATAATGCACACGCCCTAGATAAATGTGTAAAGAATGGTTCAATTCAAGTGCTAATGCCATTAATTTGCTTGAATCAGGAGCCTTAATTGGGACGACCTAGGGGAATCTATATCAAGAGGCTATACTCCTAGTAAAATAATCAAAACTAAGTGTCATATGAAAAAACCATGTGCCAAAACCATTAATTGATTTTTTAAACCATAGGGGTAGAGGTGAATTAACCTAGTAAGGCATACACGAGGGAGGGTATGCTTCAATAAATGTGCCAAAGACTACGAGAAAGGGAGTGCTTCACCAAATTAGGGGTAATTATATTGATGAAATTATCGCAATAATAAAAATCTCAATAAGTCTAAGGGTGCTCATCCATAAAGGTAAATATCACATGATAAATCAACCAAAACAACACTTGGAAGGGTAGATCTCTTAGAAAGATGTGCAAAGAGGAGTGTTCAACTCGTGAACCATATATCATGAATTCTCCTCTATTTAATGCACGCCACCCTAGGCTTAGTAACAAGGCATACCATATGATCCAAGTGCTCTAAGAATCAAACAAGAGATAAAGCATTACCCTAGGGGTTAATCCTCATTAGAACACCTTGTTGATGCTCATATTGACTAGGGTTAAAATAGTGAAGGAATGCCCTTGGAGGGTTGGGGGGATGGAAATCCGGGTATTGTTTAGAGCCCTCAGTGTACAATAATCAATTGAAGAAGACAATAAATAAGCAAACCAAAATTGAATTAAAAAAAAGTATGTAAAGAGCTTAATGGAAAGACATGTAAATCGTTAGTTTGTCGACAAATTTTTTTGTCCAAATGAAAGTATGGATAGACTAGATGAAGCTATGTTAGTAAAAATTTTAACGACAAGGCAAGCAAAAGCAAACTTATGTGAATAATCCAAATTGAAGTAAGTTGTGCATTATATTTTTGAGTTGAAAATTAAGTCAGTGAAGCATAAAAATTTGATATTGTCAAATTGCAGAATGCAAATTTTTTTGTTATGTGTCATGCATGTGATGATTGTAAAAAAAATGCTATGTGAGATATTAATCTTTTAGCTGTTGGCATTTTTGTAAAATGAAGTCCTTTTGTTTATTAATCTGCTTTATGCTATAGAGCATGAAAAATTCATACTAGCAGCGAGTTTGCTTTTACAAATAGTACATCAAAAAGATAGTTGTATGCCATATAAAAGTTCGTCAAACATATATAAGTTAAAAAAATGTATAGTTCATATATATATATATATAGTTTGTTAAAAAGCTGAATAAATAAAAAAATAGAAAAAGAATGATTAAACGTGTCAAGACAACGATGTAAGTATGCCTAAAAAGATTTTATTAATAAATTGGACTTTGACAATCATTAGTATAAGCATCAATTAATAAAAGGTAGAGTCCTTATATATATAGTTTGTTAAAAAGCTTAATGAATAAAAAAATAGAATGAGAATGATTAAGCGTGTCAAGACAAGGATGTAAGTATGCCTAAAAAGATTTTATTAATAAATTGGAATTTGACAATCTTTAGTATAAGCAACAAGATAGTAGATAGAGCCATAAATTTATGCAATGTTACTTGATTGTAACATAAGAACTACAAAAACTAACAATCCATTCTCATTTGGATGAGAGAAGATTACTTTTCATTATTACTTTTGAAATGCCGATAATGTAATGGTCAATTATGTGAAGAATATAATGTCTTGTTTTCATTATTACTTTTAAAATGCAGATAATGTAATGGTCAATTATGTGAAGAATATAATGTCTTGTTTTCATTATTACTTTTGAAATGCCGATAATGTAATAGTCAATTATGTGAAGAATATAATGTCTTGTTGTAAATGTCCACATCTCCTTACTTAGCTTGCAACACGAAATTCTTTTATTACACCCGTAGGTACAATTGCTAGTTTTAACTTTAGTAGACAGAAAGTATAAAAGGACGGAAAAGACTGAATGCAAAGTCATAATCATGTTTAAACAAAAAAAACATGGTAACTTTAGTCGATTTTTCTTACGGAGCAATTTTGGTTAATTAACAGTAAAATTAATAATGGAGAAAATGTAGAATACCCCAATGTAAAATACACTCAGTATGTTTATGGAGAGAATGTCCGAGATTTTAAACTCTTAGTAATCTTTATTAAATAACATAAAGCACGAAATAAATCAAGCTAAAGACGCAAAATCCCCGGAGGGTTTATCGTTACGACTGACATAAAATATTCAAATCAAGCTAGATACGTATTCTTTTACACAACAAAAGTGATTTTTACCCTGGGAAACCATCATCTGAGGCAAGTAAGTTCACCATTAATTACAGACCTACATTATGCCTGAGATATTGGTTTTACAGATCGCTAGTGTTACCCTTCAGCATAGTGCACTCAACAAAGTTTTTAAAAATATATATGTACATAGTAACAATCACAGAAACTAAGGCGATAGACCTGGTGCAGGTGCATTCCTTAATTAATAAGGGAAGCAATTCTGGAAAATCTCAATACCTGATATTCAAACTGAATCAAGGTATGGCCAGCTCATCATTCACAACATGTATTACAAAGGGGCTCCACAAAAGCATCATGTCACTTACAAGACTAGAACTTGGGTGGGGAAGGTAACATTCATTCCTCCCAACCACCCAAGCTACATCCATTTGACATATACAAGTGAGTTAAAGGCATAATGTTGGTAAGTTTTTGTCCTGCATATAAGTGATAATTGTTAGTACCGTAAGTGTAAACCTTGGAGCGTTGCACTTTATACTTTCAAACATCCCTCCCAAGCTACTCCCAAGCTACATCCATTTGACATATACAAGTGAGTTAAAGGCATAATGTTGGTAAGTTTTTGTCCTGCATATAAGTGATAAGTGATAATTGTTAGTACCGTAAGTGTAAACCTTGGAGCGTTGCACTTTATACTTTCAAACATCCCTGTGTAACGATCTACGCAAAAGAAAGTATAAACCTTTACCTTGCCTTAACTTTTCATGGCTAGTTTTATTGAAAGGCCTTTATAATGGATATAGGATATATATAAATAAGACTATTTCCAAGTATAGTTAGGAATACACAATGCATAATAAAGGTTTATAATGAACATTTTAGTAGGAAGTAATGCCTTAACATTTCATGGCTTAATTATTAAAGAGACCTTTACAATGGACATAGGTTATACCAATGAGACTATTTCCAAGTATAGTTAGGAGTACACTATGTGTAATAAAGGTATCTTGTACAAACGAATAGTTTAGGAGAAAAGCAATGCATGGAATAGTAAGAAATGTTTTACTTACCACTTATGGAAAACTCATATTTGTTTATGAGTTGGCTGGGATAAAGATGAATATCCTTGTTGGTAATCAACCTGTCAAAGGAAAAATGAGAACATTAGCTGGAGCTAAGTAAGAAGCAAATACCTGACACTATTTACCTTCCTCTACTGAATAAAGATTCTCAAATACCTTGTATTTGTTAAGGTTATTGGAAATACTTAGCTATAAAGTAATGCCCAGAACTGTAAAGCATGTAATTATAGTTTGTAGGAAAGACAAAAACTTAAAATTGTAGGAGGAAAGAAAAGTTTTTTTTTGTTTGGATATTTCACAGTTATGATCCTCCCTAAGCGTGTAATTGGGGGACTAAGGGCCTATTAGAGAATTAGTGGAGGCAATGTAAAGTGGACTATGCCCACTATGTTGTTATTATTAAATAAGGCCCACTATGTTAGTAAGCAAATGTAATGGGGCCTCATTAAAGAACACCCACTAGGTAGTTAGAAGGTTATATTGTAGTAAGTCCTATAAATAAGGATGGATTCCTCCTTATGATGTGTGGATGATAATTCCATAATTAGAGCTTAATGTTGGGTTAAATAAAGTTAACTGACTTTCATCATTGCCATAATAGACCATATTGGGAGATTTTCCCATGGTATTCATGTGATTGAATACTATAAGATGTTGGTTGAACTCCACTGTAAAATGAGTGATTATATATCCATACATCCCACTAATGATAGAAGTTGGTCGTGGCCGGTAGATCCACGGTCGATTATTCCTTGGATAGATTTTGCTAAGGGGAATAATGAAGATGTATTTTGCTAGTTTTTACTGAAAAGGTTTCCATCATAAATCATGGTGTCTATGATATGTATGTTGTTATTGTTTTCTTTATTGTTATGTGTTTATGTGTTGATGAAATGTCAACATGTTATCAAATATTGGTAGACTCTAACTCTCTGGTGAGAGCAATCATATCAAGATTTGGTTTCCTCGATCTACATGGTAGAGTGTAGATGGAGTTGTTGTAATGAGATTGTTTGAAGAAATTTTCTCTAGGCATATTGATTTGCATGGTGGAGTGTGAATTGGTATGGTCGGAGATCCATTTGCGTGATGGGTCGACCTAATAAGAAACATACATGATAGATATGAGGTATGATGAAGAAACATGGAGTGTAGGTATATAGATCTATTTTGATTCTTGGCATTTTGGTGCATGTTGTTTCTGGGTACTCTCATGATAGTTCTAGATCAATGAATAAACAATCATTGGAATATGGCATGAAGTCGGTAATTGGAAGAAATAAATTGCGGTATGCATGATCCAGTTTGATGTTGTGTAAGATGTTTCTGAATGTTTAGATACGAAGCATGACATCTGTGGTTGAAATGGTTGAAGCTGTTAGAAGTCACATATGGTCAGCTTAGTGTATTCAATGGAGGGGTCAGAGTTGTGGTCTATCACAGTTACAGTCAATGGGCACAAAAATTGACCAGTTATTGATATCTTGATGGATGCTCGATGGGAATTCATATCGAGTGATGTTCGATGGATCGATAGATGGTCAACGGTAAAGTGGTCAACCGAGTAATCGATAAGACTGACTGGCCAACTAGGTCGACTAAGAAATATATAGTCAACTAGTTGATGGGGTTGACTAAGTATTTATATTCAACTAGGATGCTTCAAGAAAATTAAGGTCAATATTGACTGACGCTTTATGGAAGGTAGACTAAATGGAAAATCTCAAGTCGACCGAGTAGTCATGGTTAAAATTGACTATGTATTCAACTGATTGATTGGTTGACTACATAATAGAGTGGTTTTGGCTTGAAAGGGATTCCTATGTTGTCGAGGGTTAGACTATTTTGGAACCTATTGAGATTCTTGATGCAAATGTAGACTTGATTGAGGAGGATGCGCTAGTGGAAACCAAAGAGATAATTGGAGTCGCGTGAAGATAGTTCAACTGGAGAAAATGATAGAGTATGTTATCGACTGTGTAGAGAGATCAAGTAGAGTAGATGGTGAATTCCATTTTCAACTGTGTAGAGAGATTGACTGGAGTAGATGGTAAAGTATATTATTGAAATTGAAGAAGGATCAAATGGAGTATATGGTGAATTATGTAATTGATTGAGCAACATAATTCAAGTACTCGGTTCAAGAGTGCTTGGTGATTATTTTGTAAAGCATTGTTTCATTAATGGAGTTGTAATCACTCTACATGATCATATGACTGTAATAACAATAGATCCATGCATACCCTTGGTAACTCGAAGGTAAAAAAAATATGTAGACCTAGGTGATAGGGGGATGCCAAATTCCCAACGGATATAATTTGAGTGTTGATGTATTTGTAACTTCAGAATGTATTCATCCATATATCTTATGTATTGTACCCCGATGTTTATTCCAAGATGTGTCTGTAATGCATTTGAGTCATGTCATGCCCCGATGTTCCTATCAGGAGGTTCTATAATATAAATAACTCATGTCAAGTCATTGTGGGTAACCCTCCTATTGGTCAAGGGTTAAAGTCCCTGCAGTTGTGGGGCCCTAGGGTTATTAGACTATCCTAGATAAGTTGACCCTGGGTGAGTCATTGTAAGTCAGGGCAATAGTCCCCACTATTGCGTTAAGGATAACCCTCCTTGTTGATCAGAGGAGGCAAAGTCCCCACAAGTTGTGGGGCACTAGGGTTATTAGACACTCCTAGAGATGTCGGCTCTAGTAAGTAATTGTTAAGTGAGGCCGACATGTTGGAATGGGATTCAAGTGAACAAAAGAATATAAATTGAGAGTGAGCCTCTCTATTTATCACACACACACTCACTCATTGGGGCGCATGAGTGAGAGAGAAGACATTGGGATCAGAGAGAGAGACTTCTACTGTTGGGAGATCATCTTACTGTTTTCGGGTTTTACTTTTGGTGCCGATTCTATCTTTGAGGGAGTTGCGGGGTTTTCTCCTTTATGGTTTCCCCGAGGAAAGTTATTTATGTCTCTTGTCTCTTGTGTTTTATTATTGTGCATGTTATTCTCTCAGTTAAAGATCCTAAGATCATAATGCTAGCTTGAATGATAAAAATCTAACATAGTATCAGAGCTAACCTAAGAAGAAGACATTGTGTAGCTGCAGAAGCTAGGGCTTCTTACTTTTTTGGTCTCTCTCCACAATCCATCCGCAAAAGTATGCTAGGCTGACTCTCCATTGAAGGGCGCATCTTTCTGTAGAAGCGGAATTCAATTCTGAGCATTTTCAGTTTTCGGTGCAGGAAATTAGGGATTTCTACAAAAGAGGAATTTTTGAGTGAGCCCGACATAGGATTTATCTCCTCATCAAAATCGAAGTTTAGAGACCTGGTTTGATATTTTTGGTTGGGTATAACTCCAAGAAAGTCAAACCCTAGTTTGACCCCAAGCTGGAAAAACCCTAAAATAATAAAAATGATAAGTTTTGGTATATTCGCTATATCTTGGGATTGGAGAAGGCTCAGGAGCTTAAACTTTCACAGGCCGAAGATAAAATCCTGATTTACATTGTTTCCAAAATTCAGCCTCATATTCGCTATATCCTAGGAGATATGATCCCTCCAAGTTAGGGTTCCAGCCTCTTCTAGGATTCATCCCTAAACAGGACACCTGGGGAGAAATGCTATATCTTGGGCTACATAGGTCCAAATGAGATTTTGGAAGATGTTCCAGAAAGGGAACGAACTGTAATTTGTATGGTCTGTGTTTTAGACCCAGAATATGAAACTGTGACATATGGAAGTCCGTACAACTTTCATGTTCTGAACAGTCCTGTAACAAGTCACCTTGGGAAAATGATCATAAGTACCAATTGGTGAAACCAATTCTGATGAAACCTATGGTGTTGCAACAGGGAGGGGCGAGAATACCTCAATGTGAATTTTTAGACACGGAGGAGTAGTAATTTCAGAGATATCGCAGAAACAGTATCAGGAATTTATGCAGAAGAAATTGGTAGACTAGGGCTTCCTGTTTCGGGAGCTTCCCTCCACTGTTTTCAGAAAAGAAGTACATTGGATAGCTTGCCTTGAAGAGATATATCTTTCTATACAATAAGATCTGAAATATTTCAAGTTTTTAAAATTAGGGTTTCTCTGACGAACCCTAGATCAACCAGCTCCGAAACCAGGACGGACACCTCAAATCGGTAAGATGTAATCTTTTGCTATTTTCATTTGAGGTTATCATTTCCAAGTGATCTATCACATTAGCTTAATGATAAGCTTGGTGAAGTTCACAACTTCCAAGCATGGAAGTATATGATCTCTCTGAAAAAAATGAATTGGACACCTACATGAGTAGAGAGGTTCCAGTTCCAGAGGGAGATGAGGCTCAAAGCCTTACATAAGAAGAAGTTGGTCAAGACCAAGAAGATCATTGTTGATTCAATCACGGATCAACTTGTACCACAAGTGTCTTCCCTAAAGACACCGAAAGAGATGTTTGATTCATTGACCAAGCTATTTGAAGGGAAGAACATAAATCATAATATGACCTTAAGAAACTAGTTGAAGAATGTGAAGATCTAGAATGCAGAGACCATACAGTCATACTTCAAAGAACAACTTGAAGCAGTAGAATAAGAAGTGGAGAATGCAGAAGTGGTGATAGACACCTTGAATGGCCTCCCAGGATCATGGGATTCATTCATGCAAGAAATGTGTGCCAAAAGGAAGTGATTACTTTTAGCAGACTCTGGGAAGAAGAAGAAGCTCGACTCATAATAAGAGAAGAGAAGATGGGAGCAACTAAATATCAAGCTCTCACCATCCAAAGAAGATCCCTCAAGCGATGAGGAATATGAAGAACTCAACTCTTGAAGAACCTTTTATCCACCTTAGCATTTGGATAAGAAACGATGCTATTATGAATGAGGAAGATGATAAAGTTGAAGGCTCAATAAGGAATCTACCCATGAAACAAATAAAGATAAGTATTCAATTGTCATTTCATGATATTGTTTTGTTATGTAATTTGTTTATATTCAGTTGATGTATTATGCATGATAGAATGTTTGCATTAATGACAGTATACTACTATTATGCATGTGATGGGTAAGTAGCTCATGGTGCTATACAACTCTCCATTGTTGCTTATCTAGAATGAAACCTCTTTGCTGACATATTGGATTAGTGCACAATCTCAATGTTGTCCTGGTAGAGATGGAATGCATCTAGAAAGTTTCTGTGAGATATGGATGAATGTTGTATTGGCTAAAGTAGTTGCATGATCATATATTTATGCATAAGAATTTTCCATTATGAATATACCTTATGAAATGTTTCTGACTATACAACTAATGCATTTGACTTGTAGGAAAGATCGCGTAAAATTGCCTACAAGCAAAGAAGGATGAGACTTGTTCCGAAGAACAAGTGATGATAGTTCAAGATGAAGAATAATATGAAGAATGCAGTGACATCATTGATGCAGAACCTTCCAGCCATGAAGAAGTAACCAAGAAGAAAGGGAAGACCAGTTCAAGAAGAATGATGTCTAGGATGCAGTATTGATACATGAAGGGAAGCTCGTAGTTCCATCATACAGTAGATGGAAACATCGCGGGATACAAGGAAATATTCGTAGGACGAGGCTTCTCAGGAAAAAAAAAGGCATAGAATAGGAAGAGACATTTGTAGCCAGTAGGAGTTGAGACACATGACAGGAAGAATCATGTAATTGTACAAGCTCAGAAGACACCCATGGGATAACACATACATGAGGAGCTTGATGAAGATCTGAACCTGTGCTACAAGGTTGATATAGGATGACAAGCTCACAGATGGGTGCAAGAACACTTTTAAAGATAGAGGATCTTGGTATCCAGTGACCCTAGATGGATACATAGAATATTAGTAGCAGAGGAAGCTACTTGTCACTCCGGTACATAATTTTTCAGTGCATAGAGTACGGAAGACAGAGGGAGAATAATGCTTTGCTTCAAAGGGAGTGACTGCAGAAGATCCTGAGGTTCGACATGGTATGATAGGATGGACAGATTACTGATGACTCTAGGCTTTACTAAGAGTAAAGTGGATTCCAACCTTTTCTTCAAGCTGGTTGAATATGGAAGACCGGTGATGCTCCTGTTATGTGTCGATGCACTATTTTCTACACATGGAGGTGTGGAAGAATGTAGATGGAATATTCCTTGGACAAGGGAAGTATGCAGTAGAGATCCTGAAGAGGTTTAGGATGATGGACTGCAAGGCCATGACCACACCTATGGCATCGAACCTGAAGCTATTGAGCAATGCTTCATCAAAGTCGGTTGATGCTACGATGTATCATCAGATGATTGGGTCCTTGATGTGCCTGACGAATACGAGACCATATATTTGCTTTGCTGTGAACACCTTGAGCCAGTTCCTGACAGATCCGAGACATGTTCACTTGATTGCTACAAAGCATATTCTGAGGTACTTGAGGGGTACAGTTGATTATGGGCTCAAGAATGAGGTGAATCAGAAGATTAACCTGGAGGGTTATGTTGATTTAGATTGTGTAGGAAGTGCCATCGATAGGAAGAGCACTTCAGGGTGTTGCTTCAGTATGGGATTAGGTGTGATCTCTTGTTTTAGCAGGAAGCAATCCTATGTGGCACTGAGTACAGCTGAAGCAGAGTATGTCGCAGCTTGCTCAACTAGTTTTGAGGAAGTATGGCTGAGGAAGCTACTATTTGATTTATTTGATATCCAGTTGGATGCTATACATTGTGACAACCAGAGTTGTGTGAAGTTGTCGGAGAACCCAGTGTTCCATGACAAGTCGAAGCATATCGATATCAAGTATCACTATATCAGGGATATGGTGCAGAGAGGAGCAGTGAAGCTCCAGTATGTTGCGACGGATGAACAAATAGCTGATGTGTTGACGAAGCCATTAACTAGAGTGAAGTTTGAGTACTTCAGGGAGAAGCTTGGTGTTCTCCAGATCAAGGTTCCCTCCAAAGGGAAGTGATGAGTCTGTGAGCCATTATGACATGGTGAGAGGATTGGTTCCCTCCATGGTCAGATGTAAGGGCTTAGCCATTCTGTCATGGTGAGAGGATTGGTTCCTTCCATGTCAGATGTGAGTGCTAAGCCATTCTGATATGACTATAGGATTGGTTCCTACATGATCATATATAAGGGCTATTGTCATTCTTGGAATGGAGGTGCCTGGTAAGTTACCAGGAATACTCGGTCTAGGACCAAGGGCCATTCTGATATGACTGCAGGATGTGTTCCCATATGATCAGATATGAGTGCATGTCCATTCTGATGTGATTGAGGGATGTGTTCCCACTTGATCAGATATAAGGGCTGATGCGATTCTCTTGGAGAATAGAGGCACCTGGTCAGTTACCAGGAACCCTCAACCTGGGGTTGAGAGCCTTTCAGCAAGGTTGCAGGATGTGTTCTCGCATGGTTAGATGTAAGTGCAGATCCTTTCCAACAAGGTTGCAGGATGTGTTCCTGCATGGCTGGATGTAAGTGCAGATCCTTTCCAGCAAGGTTGCAGGATGTGTTCCTGCATGGTTGGATGTAACTGCAGAGCCTTTCCAGCAAGGTTGCAAGATGTGTTCCCGCATGGTTGGATGTAAGTGTAGAGCCCTTCCAGCAAGGTTGCAGGATGTGTTCCCGCATGGTTGGATGTAAGTGCAAAGCCTTTCTAGCAAGGTTGCAGGATGTGTTCCCGCATGGCTAGATGTAAGTGCAGAGCCTTTCTAGCATGGTTGCAGGATGTGTTCCCGCATGGCTAGATATAAGTGCTGAGCCTTTCTGATAGGGTTGTGGGATGTGTTCCCACATGGTCAGATGTGAGTGTTGGGTGTGCCTTTCTGACATGGTGTTGGATGTGTTCCTCTCATGGTCAGATCTGAGTGTTGGGCGGGCCATTCTAACTTAGTGTCAGATATAAGCGCTGAAGAAGACCTACATGGAGTCTAGGCCTACAACTAGCATGAAAAAGGGCTAGCTCTGTAGAACTTCGTGTGATGAGAAGAATGATGAGATAGCACCCGTGATGATGATCTAGCAGTGATGATCCGATGATGATGATCTAGATCGAGTGATGATCTAGATCTAGTGATGATGATCCAAATCGAGTGATGATCTAGATCAAGTGATGATGATCCAGATCAAGTAATGATCCAGATCCAGCGATGATGATCTAGATCGAGTGATGATGTTCTAGTGATGATCCAGATCGAGTGATGATGTTCCAGTGATGATCCAGATCGAGTGATGATCCAGATACGATGATGAAGATGACTTGAAGATGACATGGACTCGATGATGATCCAAATGATACAAAGAAGAAGACTTGTGCTGATAAATTGTGTTGAGAGAATACCTTCCTAGTTAAGAGGGAGTGTTGATGTATTTGTAACTTTAGAATGTATTCATCCATATATCTTATGTATTGTACCCCGATGTTTATTCCGGGATGTGTCTGTAATGTATTTGAGTCATGTCATGCCTCGATGTTCCTATCGGGAGGTTCTATAATATAAACAAGTCATATCAAGTCATTGTGGGTAACCCTCCTTTTGGTCAAGGGTTAAAGTCCTCGTAGTTGTGGGGCCCTAGGGTTATTAGAATATTCTAGAGAAGTCGACCCTAGGTGAGTCATTGTAAGTTGGGGAAATAGTCCCCACCTTTGTGTTAAGGATAACCCTCCTTGTTGGTCGGAGGAGGAAAAGTCCCCACAAGTTGTGCAGCACTAGGGTTATTAGACACTCCTAGAGATGTCGCCTCTAGGAAGTAATTGTTAAGTGAGGCCAACATGTTGGATTGGGCTTCAAGTGAATGAAAGAATATAAATAGAGAGTGAGCCTCTCTATTTATCACACTCACACTCACTCATTGGGGCGCATGAGTGAGAGAGAAGACACTGGGATCAGAGGGAGAGACTACTGCTGTCGGGAGATCATCTTACTGTTTTCAGGTTTTACTTTTGGTGCTCATTCTATCTCTGAGGATGTTGCGGGGTTTTCTCCTTTATGGTTTCCTCGAGGAAAATTCTTTGTGTCTCTTGTCTCTTGTGTTTTATTTCTATGCATGTTATTCTCTTAGTTAAAGATCCTAAGATCGTAATGCTAGCTTGAATGATAAAAATCTAACATTGAGGGGTAGAAATACTTTCATTCACAAGTCAAGTTTAAAGGGGATAATGTTGGGTTAATATTGACTCGGTCATACAACAAGTTAGATTAATTTGGTCATTATTGTAATAGCCTCATGGTATCGGGATCATAATGCTAGCTTGAATGATAAAAATCTAACATTGAGGGGTAGAAAGACTTTCATTCACAAGTCAAGTTTAAAGGGGATAATGTTGGGTTAATATTGACTCGGTCATACAACAAGTTAGATTAATTTGGTCATTATTGTAATAGCCCCATGGTATTGGGATATTTTACCATGTTATTCATGTGATTGAATACTATAAGAGGCGGGTCAAACCACATTGTAAGATGAGTGAGCATATATCTATAACTTCACTGGTGTTTGACAGTGGTTGTGGCTATTAGCTATGATTGACCATGCCTTGGTTGTATTTCATGGCCAAGGGACATAATGAAGATATCTTCTATTGGTTTTTCCCAAAAGTGTTTCCATGATTAATCATGGTGTCTATGATGTGCATGTTGTTATTTTTTGATTTAATGTTATATGTTTCTATTTTTTTAATAATGTTGTTATGTCCATGAAATAACACTTATCTCATAGGAGGATGTCTTGTCAAAGAGGTAAGGGAACAATACAATTAATTTATCCTTTAATAGAAATCAATTTATATTAATAAAGTGAGATTAGTGTTAGTTTCTATTTTGTTATCTAATGTGTGATTGTATTTTCTTATCTTAGTACAGTATATGTTATCAAACCACTGCTTGATAATTCTCCAGTTATATCACTAAGACAACAGGTTCTCCAACCCATTTAAATTTAACCTGACTTGGATTATATAATAATTATTTCAAAAGTTGGTTAGAGACAACTAGAAATCCTATGATTGTAGTCTCAATCTCTCTGCCAACAAATAGTTTGTTCTATCTTTGAAGGTTGTGAAGGAGAGAGGATTGTCTTGGGTGGAAAAGAGAAGAAATTTATGGGATAGATCCTTATCCCAGGTTGAAAAATATATTAAGGATTTGTTCAACAATAATGAGAAAGGTACTTTTAGCGAGGATAGATTGTTGCTACTTCTTGAACTCAAGACTAGAAATAAAAAATGTTGCTTGAAAAGGAATCATAATGGTGATTGAAGAGTCGTGCAATGTCGTTGGGGCTAGGTGATTAAAATACCAAGTTTTCCCATCAGTTTTACCATTATAGAAGTAGCATGAACACAATCTTTCACTTAAATAATGAAGAGGGTTAGATTATTATATGCTTCAATGGTTTGTCTACATTAAGGGTTGAACACTTTGAAAATATAAATAAAGAGCTTGATTGTGACACGATCGTGCGAGTATTGTGAAATTGTTAAAGTTGTTAGCTACTTTAAGTAGCTAGTTTCAAACGAAGATAACAAATAATTTTTTGAAGAAATTTCTAAAGAGGAGATTCTCATGGTGATGCCTTCCTTTTAGAAGGACAAAAGTCCAAGGTTGGATGGTTGGACTGCGAACATTTTTATATTCTTTTTTAATCTCTTGAGTTATGATATCCTTATGGTATCATAAGAGGTGAGGTAGTTTGGAATATTTCCTGGCTTGTTTAAACATAACTTCTTATCTCTCATCTTAGAGGTAGATAAAGAAACCTCATTTGTAAACTTCTAGCCAATTTCTCTATGCAATTATGTATACAAGGTTATTTCTAATATTGTTGCTATGCGGCTGAAGAGGATCCTCTTGAAAGTCATCCTTGTGGAGCATATTGCCTTTGTTAAGGGGTAATTTATCCATGAGGCTGCACGGTTAGCACAAGAATCTCTCCATTCCATTATTCAATGGAAGTTTCCAAACATAGTCATGAAATTAGATCTGAGGCTGCACGGTTAGCACAAGAATCTCTCCATTCCATCATTCAATGGAAGTTTCCAAACATAGTCATGAAATTAGATCTTTCCAAAGCCTTTAGTGGTTATTGTAGTTGGTTATACTTAAGATTTCTCATTATTCATGTTGGTTTTAGTGTGTAGGTAGTAAATTGGATAATAGGATATGTAATATCTATTACCTTTGTAGCTCTAATTAATGGGTTTTCTTCATCTTTCTTTAAACCTTCGCATCATCTACACCAAGGTTTCCTCTTATCTCCTTACACATTCTTGTTGGATGCATAAGGTTTGAGGAAGGCCATATTGATAGCCTATAGAGACAAAAATATATAATGTATTAATGTATGGGGATTGATGTTCCTTTAACGTCTCATTTTTTCGAGGACATTCTTCTCTTTTCTCATGGGTCGATGGAGGAAGTCAATACATTCTAGGAAATTCTAATTCATTATTGCAAGGCAATGGGAATGGAGGTAAGTGTATTAAAATACTCCATTAGCTTATGTGGTATCAGTGAGATAGTGTTAATGAGTGTCAACCAACTATTATGATTCAAACCTGTAGATTTTAGAGAAGGGATGAAATATATGGGGTTTTCTCTAAATCCCTCAATTATGGAATTAAATATTTGGGGTGGATTATTACAAAATTTAAGAAGAGCATACACTTCTAGTGTCATAGGTGGTTATCTAAGGGTGGAAGGCCAACTTTTGTCAAATATATAATAGAAGTCATTATGGTTTATTGGCTCTTTTTTAGGATAGATTCCCAAGGAAGTCTTAGATAAAATCATGAGGATTTGATTTGATTTTCTTTGGAAAGGAAAAAAGATAAAGTTGGGTTCCACTTAACCAAATAGTAGTCAATCACCAAACCAAAGGAGGAAGGAGGTTGGGGGTTGACTTATATCTTTTCTTCAAGTAAAGCCTTCATTGAGAAAAAATTGTGGAACTTAATTTCCAAATATGGCTCATGGAAGTGTGTGGTAGTCCATAAGTACTTGGCATGTGCTTCTATCATAGATTGGATTTAGAACCTTGCTAAATCGATTGAAACATTTCAAATAATTGGAATTCCCTAGTGTTGGCCTTTCCAATCATTGGTAATCATTTAGCTTAGCATATTTGTAACAAATCTCAAGTAAAGATAGGGGAGGATGCCATTATGGAGTGCAATAAAAACATTTTCCTTGATGTGGAGCTAGCTCGATGGCTGCTTCACCTTAAATAATATATCGGATGAAATGTTGACCACTATTTGGTTGCAAGGGTGGCTATTGACTTCTCATCAATTATGGTTAAAGGATGAATTGGTTGATTAATGGTCAATGTTTACCATGGAGTTGAGGAATGGACATATTAGGGTAGAAGAGGAAGCATACAAGCTCATTCGGAATATAAATAAGGTCAGGGGAAAATATACACTAAGTTGGGATATGAAATGCTAATCATGTGTTAACTATAAGGAAGGTATAGTTTGGTTTTGATGATGGACTAAAATATGGAAGGTTCATGCTCCCAAAAAATTATATATTTTTAATGTGGCCTAGCTCTTAGTAGCATAGTCCCCACCTAAAACCTACTTCAAAAGAAACAAAAGCACAATCCAAGTATATGTTATCTTTGTAGATCTATATATAAGGATGCTACTTGAACCTCTTCTCAAGCTACCCATATACCTTGTAGGTTTGGAATATTATTGGAGGATGGATCAAAATAAATAACACGCAACAAGAGGATTCAATAGAAGAAGGTTTATGACATTGTTTATCTCATCACGATTTGAAGGAATTATGCTATATTCCCTTTATTGTCTTTTGGGACATTTGGCTGGCCTGCAACTCCATGCTCTTCAAGGATAGGTGTTAGAAGGTGTTCAATATTTCTTCACAAATATCTACGATTACATAGTCCTATAAATACTTAGGGAAGGGTACTAAGGTGAAAAGGATAGGGGAACTCATGGTTGACAAGTCTTGGCTTTGTGTTTTTTTTTAATGGATCTTGGTAGGGAGAGGATAGGACATGTGGTCTTGGAAGGATTTCATTCCTCCATGATCAACATTTCTTTCACTTTACAACTAATATGGGTTGTGGCTCAAACAACTGAGTTGAGTTACTTTCCTTTTGACCCCTCCTTAGATTGCTCCTAGACAAAAATCTTTCTCAACTATAGGTACATATCGTCTCATCCCTGGTTATCTAATAAATGAACGATAAATTGGTTGTTGAGGACATCATTCTATATTCTTTAGCTTTTGCGTGGAAGGTAATTGCACTTAAGTTCATTAAAATATCTTTCTCTCACTTCCCTTTTCAAGGATGGGATGGGACAAGCTCTAGGTTTAATTTACACCAAAGAATTCATAGATGGGATTATAGCTAATTATACATGTAAGACTTGAAATTTTCTTTAAGTTGGAATTCAAAGATTTTGTTTTATTGATAATAATAATGATTTTTTAAAATGAAGTCTATTTATCTTTTATAGACATTCATATTGACAATTGAAGAATATATATACTCTTGTAACTACCTCTTTTGGATTATTTCATTTCTTGTCACTTGCTAGTGATCCAATCATAGTTTCTCTTTACTCCCCTTATAAGTTTGAAACAATTATTGAAAAGAATGCTTTTGTATTAGTGCATTTGCTATTATAGAACGTGTTTCCTACTTTCCCATGAGCATAAAATATGTTTTTCTTGAGAGAATAAATAAGATCTCAAATAAAAAGTACCAACAAAAATATCATAAATTTAACTATTAAATTTAAATATATCACTTTCTAATAAAAATAGAAGTTTAAAAATCTTTATATATAAACCATTTCAATGAAAATGATTAAAAACACCAATTTAAAAATGGTTAAAAATATTAACTTCTAATACTTTTATTGAAAATTCCATCATCAAACCTATGTTTATATACTTTTATGTTAAAAATTCCATCATCAAACCTATGTTTATATATTTTTATGATTTCACTATCCACCACCATAATGTATGTTCCATGATACTTTTAAGAGCAGATATGACTCTTCAGACCAAAACTAAAGATCCTTTAAAATCACCTCATTCTTTTGGTTTGAAAAAAATGGCATAAAGCTATTCCTCTAACGTAATTTAAAAAATATAAAAAATAGACCATATTACTTAACATGTTATTGTCAAATATAATATTTATGTATAATTCCATAAAGGCCCCCAATAATTTATAAGAAAAGTCATGCGAAGGAACACTTCCAACTTCTGAGCAATTTCAAGACAAAATTTGTACGGTCGTTGGTCTTTCAAAATTATGGACGTTGCTCTCGTCTTTCTTATTTAAGTGAGCAGCGCTTTTCTTCACGCATTGATTGATTGTTTTAGACTAAATTCTTGATTTTAAAACTATTTAAATGATTAATATTAAAATTTAAATAAAAAAATAGTTTAACTAATTTCCAATTTTTTAGATTTAAATACTCCAAAATACTATTTCAACCAGAATTGGTCTGCTAGATTCTAACTGGTTGAGGGCGCTTTGGTTAATGCTTATTGAACGAAGGGGCAGAGGTACTTGAAATTAATATTCATTCTAAATTAATAGGTAGTAATAATAGTGCTACTAGTGTCATTGTACTATCGTAATCTTCTCCACCTCGACTATGTCCACATTCAACGCCCCATACTTATTAAATAATTATTTAAAAAGTAGCTTCCAGAGTGATTATTGGAAATCCCACGGTAACCATAAGTAAAATGGTAGTTAAATGTTGATAGACACAACCAACCACTTAGTTTTGTGACGATAGTTGGTTGTTAAATAAAAGCTAAAATACATAATTTTATATTCATTATTCATACTAGATTGTTAGAGTTAATATAAGCACAAAAAGAAATTTAATAAAAAGAAAAAAAAATCAACCATCTTCCCAAAACTAAGTGGTTAGTTGTGTCTATTCACTGACCACTTTACTTATGGCCATAGGCATTTAGATATTATCTCACATTATGAACTTGCTTCAGCGGATCAACAAGATTAACCCAAGTGTAACAAGTGTATAGAAGGGATTCATTTCATGGTCGTTGTATCTTGTTATGCTTAAATATATCTTATAATAAGCATCAGTTAAAAGGTGGTTAAAGAAATGAGTAACAATTTGTTTTTGTTTTTTTATATCATTTTTTGTTTTTTTATTAAATACTTTTTTTACAAAAAAATTAAAAAAAAAAATCGAATTATCTGCAAAAAAAAAGTCGGCCTTTGTTTTAAAACCATGTGCAAGGCCTTCTAAACAACCAATTGTTTTATTGTATGTGGTTTAGGAGGGTCTTGCACATGGTTTTAAAACATTGTGCAAGGCCTCCTAAACAACCCATGGTTTTATTGTACATGGTTTAGGAGGGCCTTGCAGATGGTTTTAAGACCATGTGCAAGGCCTCCTAAACAACCCATAGTTTTATGAGGGCCTTGCATATGGTTTTAAAACCATGTATGGGGAGATGTTATAATGTTCATTCCTAACAAAATAAAAAATAATTATTATTATTATATGTGGGCCATAAATAATATTAAATAATAATAATAATAATACTATATGCGGACCTTAAAATAAAAATATGTCTTTGAGTAATTTTAATTTGGAACAAGAAATTAGAAAATTCAAGATTCTCATTCCATTAAGTCGTATAGGGAGCCTAATCTTAAAATCTTGAATGCTTCAACTACTCCTATCCCTTCATACGTGATTAATTTGCAGGATGAAAATCCGACCATTATTTTGGTTCTAAAATATTTGATCAACCAGATGACAAATATGATTATCCTCCTCCATTTTATGTCGCACATACGGTTCATGGTCAAATGCTACACAACTGCCTTCTAGGTGCTTTCCATAATCTCATGCCCAAGGAAGTCATGGAATCATTGGGGATTTCCATCACCATACCCTGTAATGATCTTATTGACTTTGACTCTAGAGCGGTAAAATTCCTTGGAGTCATTAAAGATCTGACAGTCAATCTTACACAATTGCCCATGAAAAGTGTACTCATGGATGTAGTCATAGCTGCTATCTCTCCTAAATTCAATATGTTATTATCAAGATCTTGGGAAAAAAAGGGTAGGAGGAACCCTTCAAATGGATCTTTCTTATGCTACCATAATAGTTTTTGGAGGTGAGAACAAAAGAATTTATAGAGAAGTTCAGCTTGCATATCTAGTCAGTGATAATAAAAATCCGACAAATCATCCAATTTGTTCAGTTCTCGAGGATTTTGGTTCTTGCATGCTACATTTGAATAATGATACTATAGGTGTTTTACATGTTGCGAAGAAATAAGAAGAACATCCCAAGATAAGGGATCAAGATTATTTGTGGTTAATTACTTCGATGGGTGATCAGGTAAAGAAGGAGTAGGAGCAGGTATTGTACTTATTTCTCTTGGAGGTGAGATTATTTCATTGATGTATAAGCTGAAATTCCAAACAACGAATAATATTGTTGAATACGAGGATTTAATTCTTAGATTAAGGGTTGCAAAGGATTTAGGAATTTAACAACTTTCTGTATTTGGCGACTCTGAAATAATTCTATAGCAAGTAAATGATGTATATCAGGTTAAGAAATCATTGTTGAAAGTATATCGGAATGAGGTATGGGATTTGATTGATAACTTTTTTATTGCTTTCAGTATAACTTATATTCCAAGAGACCATAATCAAACAACAGATTCATTAGCTTTAGCAGCAGGCGATTTTAAAGTTCCAAAGTTAACTCATCTTAAGTACGCAATTGAAGCAAGAATAGACCCTCAGTTCCAAATAATATTAAACATTAAAAAGTTTTTCATGATGATCAGAAACTTAAAGAATTTCTTGAGTTAACAGAAGATTTTTCTAATTCATTAATTGATCATGATCAAGATATTGATTGGAATGAAAGAGGTTCATGCATAAATAATTCAATTGGAAATCATGAGATTGTTGAATTAAGAGGGAATTTTATTCCTTAAGGACTTGTACCTCTTGAAATATTATTCTCAAAGGATGATAACTTATTAAAACCTACAGTACAATCTATTGAAGAAAATGTCTTAAGTTATAATATTGGTTCTGAAAATGAGCCTAAATGATTAAGATATAAAAGACACTTTCAAAAAATGAGAGAAATAGGTACATTAAGTTACTAAAAGAATTTGTTGATATATTTGCTTGGTCATATGGCTATCTGAAAACTTACAATACCAACATTATTCAGCACAAGATTCTTCTAAAGCCAAATACTAAGCCTTTTAGACAAAAGCTTAGGAGACTTAATCCAACATTACTTCTAGTCATTGAAAAAGAAGTTAAAAAGCTGTTAGATGCAAAAATCATTATAACCCCCAGATATTCATCTTGGATAGAAAATCCGGTACCAGTACGTAAGAAAAATGGAGAAATCAGATTGTGCGTGGATTTCTGTAATTTGAATAGATGTTCCCTAAAGGATAATTATCCATTTCTTAAAATTGATCAAATTTTGTAGAGAGTGGTAGGTTCATAGAGGATATCTATGATTGATGGATTCTTTGGTTACAATCAGATTGTAGTACATCCAGAGGCTAGGAAAAAGACAACTTTTACAACTCCCCGGGGGAAATTTATGTATGATAAGATGCCTTTTGGAATCATGAATGCAGGTGCTACATTTCAGAGAGCTATGGATATAGCTTTCGTTGGTGAAAAACAAAAGTGTGTGGTTATATATTTAGATGACATAACAATGTTCTCTAAATACGATGAGGAACATTCGAAGCATTTAATTTTTTTTTTCTTAAATGTAGGAAATATGGATTATCCTTGAATCCTAAAAAATATCATTTTGCTATGGCATAAGGTAAGCTCTTAGGTCATATAGTCTATGCTGAAGGAATTAAAATTGATCCAAGATGGGTTAAGGCCATCCTGAAAGTCAGTATACCCAGAAATAAAAAATGAATTCAGTCTTTTCTTGGAAAAATAAATTTCTTAAGGTGGTTTATTCCTAATTTTGTAGAAATTATCAAACGAATCACTGAAATGCTTAAGAAAGAATAAGAAGTTAAGTGGTCAGCTGTGTTATATTTTTAACGTTTAAGCTAGCATTATATTAGGATCTTTAACTGAGAGAATAACAAGCACAGCAATCAAACACAAGAGACAATGAACACACTGTTTTTCCTTGGGGAAACCATAAATGGAGAAAACCCCACAACTTCCTCAGAGATAGAATCAGCACCAAAAGTAAAACCCCAAAATATTAAGATGATCTCCCGATAGTAGTAACCTCTTTCTTCTAGCCCCAACAACTTCTTTTCCCTCAGCTATGCACTACAACTGAGTGTGAGTGAATGTGTGTTAAATAGAGAGGCTCACTCTCTATTTATACTAATTCTCGACTTGAAAATAACTCACTAGGGCCGACTTCACTAAGTGAGTCTAACAACCCTAGGGCCCCACAACTACGGGGACTTTAACCCTTGATCAATAGGAGGGTTACCCACAATGACTTGACATGACTTGTTTACATTATAGAAACTCCCGATCGGAACATCGGGGCATGACATGACTCAATTACATTACAAAAACTTCCTGGAATAAACATTGGGGTACAATACATAAGAAATACAAGTGAATACATTTCAAAGTTATAATTACATCAACACTCCCTCTTAACTAGGAAGGTATTCTCTCGACACAATTTATCAACACAAGTCTTCTTCTCTATATCATCTAGATCATCATCGAGTCCCCGTCATCTTCATCTGGATCTAGATCATCATCACTGGATCTAGATCATCACTGGATCTGGATCATCTCTGGTTCTGGAACATATTTGTTGGATCATCATCACGGGTGCTACCTCTTGATTCTTCTTGTCATAGGAAGTTCTACAGAGTCAACCCTTTTTCATGCTGGTTGTAGGCCTAGCATCCATGTAGGTCTTTTCCAGCACTTATATCTGACCCTAAGTCAGAATGGCCTGCTTAGCACTTACATTTGATCATGTAGGAACCAATCCTATAATCATATTAGAAAGGCACGCCCAACACTCACATCTGACCATGTGGGAACACATCCCGCAACCGGCCTGTCAGAAAGGCCCAGCACTCACATCTGACAACCAATGTCAGAAAGGCCCAGCACTTACATTTAACCATGTGAGGAACCAATCCTATGTACATGTTGAAAGGGCTCTAGACTTACATTCAACCATGCAAGGAACCAATCCTATGTGCATGTCGAAAGGGCTCTGCACTTACATTCGACCATGCGAGGAACCAATCCTATGTGCATGTCGAAAGGGCTTTGCACTTACATCTGATCATGTAGGAACCAATCCTACAGTCACATTAGAATGGCTCTGCACTTATATCTAATCATGTAGGAACCAATCCTATAGTCACATCAGAATGGCCCTCAGTCCCAGACTGAGTGTTTCCGGTAACTGACCTGGTGCCTCCATTCCAAGAATGGCATTCGGTGCTTTTATATGATCATGTAGGAACCAATCCTACAGTCACATCAGAATGACTCAACACTCATATCTGACATGCGAGGAACCAATCCTCTCATCATGACAGAATGGATCAGCCCTTACATCTGACCATGGAAGGAACCAATCCTCTTACCATGTTAGAATGGCTCACAGACTCATCACTTCCCTTTGGAGGGAACCTCGATCTGGAGAACACCAAGAGTCTCCCTGAAGTACTCAAACTTCACTCTAGCTAATGGCTTCGTCAACACATCAGCTATCTATTCTTCCGTTGCTACATACTGGAGCTTCACTGCTCTTCTCTTCACCATATCCCTGATATAGTGATACTTGATCTTGATATGCTTCGACTTGTCATGGAACACCGGGTTCTCCGACAACTTCACACAACTCTGGTTGTTGCAATGTATACAAGTAGCATCCAACTAGAGATCAAATAAATCGGACAGTAGCTTCCTCAGCCATACCACCTCACAACTAGCTGAACAAGCTCTGACATACTCTACTTCAGCTGTACTCAATGCCACACATGATTGTTTCCTACTAAACCAAGAGATCACACCTGATCCCATACTTAAGCAACACCTTGAAGTGCTCTTCCTATTGATGGCACTGCCTGCCCAATCTGAATCAACATAACCCTCCAGGTTAGTCTTCTGATTGGCCTCATACTTGAGCCCATAATCAACTGTACCCCTCAAGTACCTCAGAATATGATTTGCAACAATCAAGTGAACATGTCTCAAATCTGTCAGGAACCGGCTCAAGGTGTTCACAGTGAATCAAATATTTGGTCTCCTGTTCGTCAAGTACATCAAGGACCCAATCATCTGACGATACATCATAGCATCAACTGCTTCTGATGAAGCATCACTCAATAGCTTCAGGTTCGATGCCATAGGTGTGTTCATGGCCTTGCAGTCCATCATCCCGAACCTCTTCAGGATCTCTACTGCATACTTCCCTTGTCCAAGGGAGATTCCATCCACATTCTGCCACACCTCCATGCCTAGAAAATAGTGCATCATACCCAAGTCCTTCATTTCGAATTCGGCAGCAAGCTTCCTCTTTGTATCAGCAATCAACACATCCATACCTATTAAAAACAGATCATCTACATACAGTGCGAGTATTAATGGGTTTCCATCTTCAACCTTATAGTAAAGGCTGGAATTTGCTTTATTTTTGGTAAAGCCCAAACTAGATAGAAAGCCATCAATTATGCCGTACCATGTCCTGGGTTCCTGTTTCAAACCGTACAGGGCTTTATTCAATCTACACACATGAGACTCCCTCTCATGTGTCTCAAAATCAAGTGGCTGCTCCACATACACTTCCTCTTCCACTACACCATTCAAGAAAGCAGTCTTGACATCCACTTGGTATATCTTCCATTTCATCACTGCAGCCAGAGCAAGTACTCATCTGATGGAAGTGTATCTAGCTACAGGTGCAAAGGTTTCTTCATAATCTATTCCTTCTTTCTATGAGAAGCCACGAGCCACGAATCTTGCTTTATATTTCTCTATGCTGCCATCTGCAGCATGCTTGATTTTGTAGATCCATTTGGAAGTTACAACAAACTTCCCTTATGGTCTTGGGACAACATCCCAAACATCATTCTTCATGATCAATTGATACTCTTTGATCATAACATCCTTCCATTCTTTCCTTTCTACCGCTTCTTCATAGTTGGAATGTTTTTTATTGATAAAGTCACACAATAAATCTACATACCTGGAGTAGGACCTGGTCCTCTTTCTTTCTCTGTGATTTTCTTCTGGAGCCCCATATCTTTCTGCACCTTGGATAGCTTCTCATACTCAAGCATGTTTCCTCTTATAAGGATTTTTCTCCTAAGGTGGATCTACATGTTTTTGAGGTTCTTCAAATTCTTGATATTCTTCTTGAGTTTCTTCGTTCATGGTTGTGTCATGAATTCTAGGTGCTTCTGTTTCTTCATGTTCTTCAGCAGGTCTCTTTTTGGATATATTGTAAGCTGAGTCTTCATCAAATGTTACATCCCTGCTGATGTCGATCTTCTTGAATCCTAGGAAGTATATTCTGTAAGCCTTCGAGCTTTCAGAGTATCCCACAAATATACCCTTCTTTCCTGAAGGATCTAACTTTGTCCTCTTTTCTTTAGGAATGTGTATGTACACTGGACAGCTGAATATTTTGAGATGGTTGACTTCTGGTTTTTTGCCAGAAAAGACTTCTTCAGGTGTCTTGTTCTTGATTACTCTGTGTTGAGTACGGTTCTGTACATACACCGCTGTTTTGACAACTTCTACCCATAGATGCATGAGAAGATCTTGATCATGAAGCATTGCTCTTGCAGCTTCCATGATAGTTCTATTCTTTCTTTCTGCAACCGCATTCTCTTGTGGATTATATGGAGTGGATAACTCCCTATTAATCCTTGAATCTTTGCATAACTCTTTGAATTTACTTGATGTGAATTCTCTGCCATTATCCGATAGAAAGGTCTTGATCTTCTTTTCTGTGTGGTTCTCGATCAAGGCTTTGAATTCCTTGAACTTGCTGAAAACTTTATCTTTATTCTTCATAAAGTATATCCATGTCTTCCTAGAAAAATCATCAATAAAGGAAACATAGTATACATACCCGCTTAAAGAACTTGATGACATTGGACCGCATACATTGGAGTGAATGATTTCCAAGATTCTTTTTGCTTTGCTTTCGCTACTTGGAAATGTCTTCTTTGTGTTCTTTCCTTTCGCACATCCTTTGCAGAATCCATCATGTTTTGCCTGAATTTCTGGAAGACCTTCAACAACTTTGCTTGCAAGTGGTAGTGCTCTGTAATGCACATGTGCAAGCCTTCTTTGCCAAAGTTCATTTGGTTCTACTATGTCATGGACCAAAGCTTATTCTGGATGGCCCTTCAATTTGTATAATCCTCCTCCTTGTCTTCCAATTACTATTGCATCGTCAATAGTCTTTCCTCTTGGCCACATGATGACTTGGCCATCTACAAATGCAACCCTCATGCCTTTTGCATCCAGTGCCGATATGGAGAGAAGATTCTTCTTTAGTCCTGGTACAAACAAGACATCCTTCATTTTCATAGACTTTCTAGAGTCTAGCTTGTAGGAGGATTCACCACTACCTTTTATGGAATATTGGTAGTCATCCCCAAGTTTCACCTTCTGGGGTGAATTATGTTCGAATAGTTTCTCAAAATATTCCTTGAATCCTGTCATGTGTTTGGAAGCCCCACTATCAATAAGCCAATCTTTGCTTCCATGTGTGACAGTTTCCGTGAGAGCAGAGATCAGAACATATTCTTCATCACTTGAAGAGTCTTCACTTTCTTGTTTTAGTCACTTTCTGGGAGAATCATGATCCTCAACAATGTGAGCATGATGTCTTCTTTTGGAGTTCTTCTTCTTCTTAGATCCAATCTTATTCATGGGACAATTTCTAGCAAAGTATCTTCTTTCATCACATGTATAACATCTGAGTTTGGACGGATCTTTTTTCACAAAATTATCTTTCTGATGAGAATGCTTACCTTGGTGATGATGATTTTCTCTTCTGGCCTTTCTTGGAGTGTACTGTGAGAGCTTGATCTTCACTTCTCATCTTTTCTTCTCAAGCTGCTATTCGAGCTTCTTCTTGTGAGCATTCTTGTGAGATTGTATTTTACGGCAAAATATTTTGCAAACAATATTGTATGGAACAAGAGCTAAAATCGCGCCAAGAGATCTAAGTAGGGCCTTGAAGGTTGTACATATTTACTATACGCTCATCCCCAATTGATGATTATCCATCCTTGTAACCATCTGATCATTGGATAGTTCATCTCTTGGGATTTCCATGTGGATTGAGTTGTTAGCCATTTTTATTTATGTGCTAGTTGCATGGTGATTGAGTTGCCAGAATAAGAAAATATTAAAGGCACACCCTAAACGAACCCTATTTCTTTGAACGGTTTCAATATTTCCGAACCCTATTTCTTTGAACGGTTTCAATATTTCCAGGGCGCTGGTTTCCAAATGTGAAACAACTCAAAATTTTGGATGAAGAAATCAGATTGTAACACATCACTTCCACTGACCTTATCCTTTGAACAATTTTTCCCAGGCGATTTCCTATAGATCCTCCAAAATTAGATGCTGTAGATCTCACCGGTTTTACCTATGATTTCTGTGGAGGATTGGCGCAAAAATGGAGCGAACTCTCAGAATATACCCCATTAATCTAGTTACATTTATTAAGGAGGTTTTGAAATTTGTTGTAATATTGAAAACACTAATAATAATCTCCACATCTAGAATAAATTAGAGAGAGGGAGCATGATTGGTTAATATTAGAAGATGTGCCGAACAATACCGCTAATGAATACGCCGAAATCTCCACTATACCACTCATAATATCCGTTATAAATATTTAGTGTGATATACTTGTGATCGTGGGGCTGAGGAGCTTTAAACCGAACCTAGTGCCATTACAGGTCCGGAGTTAACTGAGAAAACTGTAAATCACCTCAGATAAAGCATATTCATGGTATTCTAAGCTCTGCAAAATAATGGAATAGCTTATCCCGCTCTTTGGTCCGATCGCAAGGAGATCCGTTACTTAGAACCAGTTGTAGTAGATACAGCATCTATATGCGATGGGATACCTGAAGCCCTGTATCCAAAGTAAAATAAAAGCTCCTGCGATAGACAGTTTGCAAATACAGTTCCGAATATATGAATAGTGCTATGGCTAACGCCTATAACAAAAGCTCCTAATATATTTTATTTAGAGCGTAGGAAGGGTAGGAACTAAGAGCCACATGAAAGGTGTTGCGGAGGAGACAGCTTGAGCTTACCTGAAAAGGAAAGGAACTCACCAGAAAAGGTAGGGTTGCGTGCCTCTCTACGAAATTGATAATTAATCCCTTCTCTAAAAAAATCTCTATTTTTATGGCTAATTTTGGTTCTTTTGGATCCCCTCTGCCAGTGTTCTTGTCGATGGCTTCCCGATTTTTATGCTAACACTGATAGCAAGCCTGGGAGTGCACAAATGGATTATGGATGCATAACTGTGTGTTAATTTTCTTTTTATATCATGTCAATATTTTCAACGTATGTGTAGATAGCCCTCATGCCAAATCAATTTTTCGATAGGGTCTCTCCCTTTTAAAAACCGTTGAACTATTTATTTTTAATCTGGATAACCTTCATATTTTTCTTTCAACTATTAAAAGCCAATCACCTGGACGACCAACGTGCCCAAAAGTAAGTTTATTCAGTTAAGTGCATCGGCTACTTTCTTTTTGGCACCCAATTTAAGACGATTTAATATTTTAAACATTGAATTGAACGATAGATAAATTAAAATGACTCAGACGCATCAAATATTCTAAACCTACCTCAGTCACATTAATTCGCAAGCTTTAAAATTTTACCAAATTTAACAGGAGGAAACATTAACGAACTCAACTGCTGATTGTCAACGTTAACTTAAAATCGACACATTCTAAACTTCGAGATAGAACAAATATTCGACGATCTTCTATTCATGAATTTTGTTGGACTATGGCTCCCATACAACTTATTCACCCACGACTGAACCGTATTTTAAAGAAAAACTTAAAGCTTATCCTTCTTTATCGTTCCTTTCCGCGGAGAAATACTCTTAATGCTATTGTTCATGTTGATTGGAGAAAAGCTGATAGCCCTAATCATCCTCTATTTTTCTTCAGGGTTTTAGTAGTTTTTGGTAGCAAGTGTTTCTTTGGCAAACGAAATTCGGTTCGACGATCTCAATACACAATGTCCTCTTATGGAGTGGGCGATCTTTTCACTTTTCTTTCCTATTTCTTATTTCTTAAGAGGTTTATTTTTCTCTCTATGTGGCTGAATATCTAACGTGAACACTCTTTCATTACATTATATATATATATATATATATATATATTACATATATTATTTAATATGTAATATGGTAGTCTAAGAGGTTTTTCTAGTATTATTTTTAGTTAATATGTATATATTGTTTTGTTTGATATTTACTTTTAGCATTTTAATAAGAATAATAAAAATTAATAAATACATTAAATAAACTAAAAAAAATCATCAAAAAAATTTTAAATTTTTCTTTGGTATGTTAATATGTTTATTAAATTTTAAATAATAAAAAAATCATCAAAACACTTTCACATAATAATAATTTAGTATATATGTATATATAAAAAATTGAAATAAACACATAAATATTTGTTTTTTTATAAATAAATAAAATTAAAAAAAAATCTTCACCCATAATAATAACAACACAAAAATTTACATATATATATATACTAATTGACAGAAGAAGAAAAAAAATATAAAACGATTAAAACTTTGTATTTGTATATATCAAAATTAATAAAAAAATTATATACGAAGGGTCATATAAATACAAATTAACGATAGCTAAATAAACAAACTCATCTAAAAAAACTAAAAATAATGTTATTAATAAACTTAATATGCGTCTTTGAAATCGAAGGCCGCTACTGTCGCAGCTATGCCTTCTTTTTAATTTTATTTTTGCACAGTGGGACTTGGCACATCTTCAGTTGGGGGGGTATCCGCATAGTCAGTGAAACTGCTAAAAGTTATCATGAAATTGCTTGTTTTGCACACTCCTATTCCAATCATTTAGATCATTAAGATAGCTTGCTTTCAGAGGGGTCGACCAATGAAAGGGTCGACCCTCTCTCCCTATTGCAAAATCATTACATAAAGATGCGTATTCATATACATAGACACAAAAAAATTTGTTTTTGTAAATCAAATTTTAAAAAATATATACAAAAAATAAAAGAAAATTAAAAACTAAACATATAAATAAATACAAATTATTATTAGGTAATAAATAAAATCATAAAATTATAAATGAACTTGGAATCTTCTAAAATTTTTATGATTATTGTGCTAACTTGTTTTCGCAAGTTGCTTAGAAATAGGTTTCGACAAGAAGCGTTACTACCTTTTAGGTATAAAAGCATTTCATTTTGACTTAGTTTGTTAAGCACATATTTTTCTATATTTTCAATGCTCTCACAAGTTGGTTGCAGGAAAATGCTAACCTTTTGCAGATTTAAAGATGAACAAATGGCATGCAGAAATAATTTCCAGAATCGCATAAGATTTTCAGAAAAAATGTTCCCTTAGAAGGTCGAAAGAGTTGAGTTTTCCCTTGTATATGTCATGACATTTGCTGCAACAAAGAATCCTTTCAGAAACCAAATACACCATGTCATGATTACGTACCATTTTTCCTTCCAAGCTTATCCATTATCCATGTTAGAGTCTACTTTTCACTTCCTTATACATCATGACTCCCAACATATCTACCTTTTTGAGTCGCACACATTTTCCTCATTTTCAGTTTGTCTTTTTCCTTTTGAATAAAACCATTCAACTTTCTTTCCATGACTACATTGCTTTGTTATCCCTGCCATAAAAACTATTTGATCGTGAGATCTTTCATCTATCCTACCACTTATTATGCACAATTTGTGTTGACTGATGTGGGATTCCTTAAGGCCCACCTTTCAACAAGTATTGCCCCATCGACCTTAACACATTATCTGGGATGGAGACTAGAGTTCATTTTCAGTACCTTAAGGCCTGCATGCCTTAATGGCAAGTTCTCTCGCTGACAATCATAGGAATACATCAATGTCCCTTGATCGTTAGATATTGCAAGTGGCTTGACATCAAATCCTTTATTCATACTTTGCACGATGTGCTTAGGTACCTTGGCACTCATTGACATCAATGGTGAGATTTCCTCACATTGATTAATGACATTCATCAATGGTCGGTAATCCAATGACTTCTTTCCATGTTCGACATCGATACATTTATTCGCATGGTAAGAATTGTACCATCGGATTTTGTAGCAGGTGAAGACTATATATTTTGCATGATCGTCATCAACATTTTTATAGTAGCATACTTCAGCCATATGAGAGTACCAAAGTTTTACTTTCAACTCTCATCTTCTACTTCATCCAACCAAGCAGCAGTTCAGATCCTTCAGATCTAGCAACAGTATCAGCCACATACCTCTTGTATAGTTCATCAACTTTTTGGGTAAGTGGAGGTACATTGTTTTCTAATATTTAACCATGTAATTCCTTAAATGCTATAAAAATGAATGAATTTGGAAAATTCCCTCACTACATTCCCTTTCTCACTTTTCATAAACCTAATACATCTTAAGTTGGGGGGGGGGGGCGGGGGGGAACTATTCATTATCATTTCACACATTCATCATCTCATTTACCCTTAATCAACATGTCTATTCCAAACTATGCTATGTATATTGGCATGATTCATAACTATAAAAAGGCTTTTTACTATACATTTATGGTTTATCATTTCTAATGCATGTATACTTTTAAAATATTATGTATTGCAGCAAAAATACAAATAAAACGAGTGAAGGTTGTTTACACAAGAACCAACATTTGTTATGGTTTTTACGCAAGAACCAACCACAAAAAATATATATTAAAAAAAAAAAAATCGTTGCCACTCATGCATTTCAAAATCATGGAATGATTTACTGTTACATACCATCATCATGTAAAACATTAGCTACAAGCCAAAAGTTTTAAAGGAATCAATGCATAGTTGTATGAGGACATGCAAACAGTCAAGTTGGGGGGTATGTTGAGCCGCAAAAAGACTACATTTTATTCATCATTTCATATACTATTTATCACCTTATTCAATTATATCATTCCATAAAACCATTAATATTCATCACTTTCATAATAAATATGGGTTTATATTACTATTTTCCAAATCATTTATTTTTAAGTATTTTGAGTGAATTTATAGTTAATTATTGAGAAAAATAACATATTTTCATTATATTTTAAAGTTGGGTGAGTTTGGTGATGTTTACAGGTGTATTTGAAGACTTTACCAAGTTCAAAAATCACTACCTAGCTTCAAATTCGAATTTCATCATCAAGATGTCACCTAGCTTCAAGGAGAAGATCATGGAGGTGTGGAGAGAATATCTCATCCAATATTTGGTTGAGGATTTAAAGGGATGAGTTGTAGATTTGTTGAGGATTTGGGGCGATGAGTTGTCTATTTGTTGAGAATTTTAAGGGATAGGTTGAGAGAATAGTGGATCTGTAATTATGATCAGTTATCTTAGATTTATATATAAATAGGAGGGCTCTCTCCTCATTTTGGTTGGAGGCCTCTCTGGTGGTTTGGAAGTAGAGAATAGTTCAGAGTTAGTCATAGAATATATTTTGAGTGTTATGTAATGGAGATGATGCTTAATGCACATCCCTTAACTCTATTATGTTAATATAGATTTTCATAATTTCTTTCTCATGAGTTGTTAATGTAGAATTCCAGTTATTTCTTTTTATGCATTTTCGGTATTGATTTCATGTGAGCTCACCAGTTATTGTCAATTGCTTTATACCATTTATTTCAGGCAATTTCAGTCTTTCTTTATCAAGTTAATTTATGTAATTTTATGTTTTCTGCAAGTAGATTTATTTCCATATGATTTCATGTTTTCATAACTTAGATTCAATTTTAATTGTAGATTAGGTTCAGTGACACTCTGCCCCTGCATATATTTTTTTTGTTCCTAACAAGTTTATGCTCTCTCTGGGTTAACAATTAAATCATTGGAATTATGTTATAATTTGTTTAATGTTTTTACCCAACAGTAAGCACTCTAAAACATTCCCAGTATTTCTAAAAATGGATATTAAGATGGATGATATAAAAGTGGTAGAAGTGAAGGATAATGAAGAATTAGGGGTTTCTTATTAGAAAGATGAGAAGAGCTTTGAAGACAAGAATGTAAAAATTTCTGATACTATTTTGATGAATGAAACAATTGAGACAACTAAGAATAAGTTTAATATTCTAATGGACCAAGGTCGTGATACCCACGGTGTTTTCAAATCTTTCTTTTACTTTTTCTCTGTCAACCAGACCTCAAATTGCCACGAATTTGTTGAGTGGTGTGTAAACAAATTTTATGCTACTGAAGGAGTCATTATGAATAAAACTAAGTCTAGGGTCCTTTGTGTTGATGTATTTGTAACTTCAAAATGTATTCACATGTATATCTTATATTGTACCTGATGTTCCTATGGGGAGAATCATTTGTATTTCATTGTACCCCGATGTTCCTATTGGGAGAGTCATTAATATAATAAATTCATTGAGGTTAACCCTCCGTTGTAAGTCGGCAATAGTCCCCACAATTAAGTTGAGGTGAACCCTCCTTGTTAATCGGGGGGGGGGGGGAAGTCCCCACAGTTCAGGGGTAGTAGGGTTATTAGACTCTCCTAGAGATGTCGGCTCGGGTAAGTAATTGTCAAGTCAGAAATTAGTATAAATAGAGAGTGAGCCTCTCTATTTGAGACATACACTCACCCAGATATAGTGCATAGGTGAGAGAAGAAGAGCTCATAAAAGTGAGAGAGAGAACAACTATTGAAGATCATCTTTCTATCTTTGGGTTTTGCTACTGCCATTGGTGCTCATTTTATCTTCGAGGAAGATGCAGGGTTTTCTCCTTTATGGTTTCCTCGAGGAAAATATTTGTGTCTATTGTCTCTTGTGATTGATTTCTTTGCATGTTATTCTCTCGATAAGATCCTAAGATCATATTGTTTAAATGATAAAAATATAACATTGTATCAAAGCTAACCTGAGAACAAGACAATGTGCAGCTGCAGAAGCTATGGATTCTTACTTTTTGGGTCTCTTTCCACAATCCATCAGCAAAAGGAGTCTAGGCTAACTCTCCATTGAAGGGCACATCTTTCTGTCGAAGCAAAAGTTGATTCCGGGCATTTTCAGTTACTGCTGCGGGAAATTAAGGCTTTTCACAGAAGATGAATTTTTGAGTGAGCCCAACATAGGACTTATCTCCTAATAAAATTCGATGTTTATAGACTAAGGTTGAAGTTTTTGAATGAGTAAAACTCTAGGAAAGTCAAACCCTAGTTTGACCCTGGGCCTGAAAAACCCAAAAATACTAAAAATGTTAGTTTTGGTACATTCACTATATCTCGAGACTGAAGAAGGATCATGAGCCTAAAGTTTCACAATCCGAAGATAAAATCCTGATTTACCCTGTGTAAAAATTTCAGCCTCATATTGTCTATATTTTGTGATATATGATTCCTCCAAATTAGGGTTCCATCCTTTCCCAGGATTCATCCATAAACAGGACACCTAGGGAGAATTGTTATATCTCGGGATACGAAGGTCCAAATGAAATTTTGCAAGATTTCCCATATAGGTAATGGACTATACTTTCTGTGGTAAAAGTTTCAGACCCTGAAGGTGAAACAATGACACATGGAAGTTCGTACAAGTTTTCTATGCTGAACAGTCCTAAAAGAAGTCACCTTGGGAAAACTCTCATAATTACCAATTGGTGAAACCAATTTTGGTAAAACCTATCATGTTGGAAAGAGGACAGAATAGGATACCTTATTACAAAATTTTCGACATACAGGAGTAGTAATTTCGGAGATACCGTAGAAACAATATCGATAAATTCTGTAGAAGAAATTGAAGAAAACTCGGGCATCCGATATTTTGCAGTTCTGATCACAGTTTCGGGAACATGAGTATGCTTCTCAGCTCACCTTCAGGAGGCAAATATTTCTATCCAATCAGATCTAAAAGTTTTCAAGTTTTGAAAATTAGGTTTTCTCTGACAAACCCTAGATCAGCTAGATCCGGAACCAGAAAACCAACACTGCAGAAGATCAGCTTCAGATCCAGTTTCAGCATTTCAAATGGGTAAGATATAAATCTTTTGTATTTCCATTTGAGGTTATTAGTTAATATGTCTCATCACACCAAGCTTGATGAAAATATTGAAGGATATGAAAACTTTCGAGCATGGAAGTATAGGATCTCACTGGTTCTTGAAGAAAATGAATTGGACTTCTACATAAGTGGAGAAGTTCCAGCTCCAGAGGGAGATGAGGCTAAGTACTTACACAAGAAGAACTTGGTCAAGACCAAGAGGATTATTGCTGATTCAACCAAGGATCACCTTATACCTCAGGTGTCCTCCCTAAAGACACCTAAAGAGATGTTTGATTCCTTGACCAAGCTATTTCAAGGGAAGAGCAAAAATCAAAAGATGACTTTGAGAAACTAGTTGAAGAATGTAAAGATCCATAATGCATATACCATACAGTCATACTTTACAATGGTCTCTCAAATCAAAAGAACAACTTGAAGCAGTGGATGCAGAAGTAGAGAATGAAGAAATTGTGATAACCACCTTGAATGACCTCCCAGGATCATGGGATTCATTCATTCAAGGAATGTGTGCCAGAAGGAAGTGATTACCTTTAGCAAACTCTAGGAAGAGTGCACACAAAAAGAATCTTGACTCATAATAAAAGAAGAGAAGATGGGATCAACTAAAGATCAAGCTCTCACGATTCAAAGAAGATCCCTCAAGTGATGAGGAATATGATGAACTCAATCCTTGAAGAACCTCTTATCCATCTTAGAATTTGGATAAGAAATGATGCTGTTATGAATGAAGAAGATGATGAAGCTGAAAGAAGGAGTCTATCCACGAAACAGATAAAGATAAGTATTCAATTGTCGTTTCATGATATTGTTTTATTATGCATTTGTTTATATTCACTTGATGTGTTATGCATGATTTAATGTTTGGATTAATCACAGTATACTATTAATATGCATGTGATGGGTAAGTAGCTCATGGTGCTATACAACTCTCCATTGCTACTTATCTAGAATGAAACCTCTTTTCCGACATATTAGATTAGTGCACAATCTTAATGATGTCATGGTAGAGATGGAAGGAATCTAGAGAGTTTCCGTGAGATATGGATGAATGTTGTATTGGCTAAAATAGTTGCATGATTATACCTTTGTGCATAAGAATTTTCCATTATGAATATGCCTTATGAAATGTTTCTAACCATACAACTAATGAATTTGACTTGTAGGAAAGATCGCGTACAATCTCCTTCAAGAAAAGAAGGATGAGACTTGTTTCGAAGAGAAAGTGATGACAGTTCAAGAAATAATCCAAAATGAAGAATAGTATGATGAGACTTCAAGAGGCCTTAGACACACTCTAGTTATATGACACTATTGAGCGATATCATTGATGCAAAGCCTTCCAGCTATGAAGAAATAGCCAAGAAGAAAGGGAAGGAGAGTACCAGTTCAAGAAGAATGATGTCTAGGATGCAGTATCGAGACTTGAAGGGCAGTATGTAATGGGGTAAAATCAAGGTAATGTGTCTCACTTTGCGGCAAGAAAATTTGTTCTCTTTTTATAAATTTATTTAAAATATTTATTATAAAAATTAAAAAATGTGCTTTAAATTTATTTTAAAAAAAAATTTAACAATCACTTGTATATTATTTCCATATTCATATGAAAAAATATTGATTTTGATGTCTTAAAATGATAGTTTTTTGGGTTGCACTTTTATGTACATAGAAAACTTATTATTTATATTGATAATTTAATAAAAAATAAAGTATATCATAAAATTAAATTAAAAAATATGTACAACAATATTAAAAGTGTCTATGAAAAACATGTTCAAAAAAATTGGAATTAAAAAAGTGAACGAAGATAGATATGGGGGGTCGCGGTTTTGTGAGTACTTATGAGATGCCTAAAATAATAGTAAATGACCTTTAAAAAAAAAAAAAAAAAAAGATAAAACTAAATATTTTAGTTTAAAAAAAATACCATATAAAAGCTCATTCATAATGAAAACTTTTATTTGATTACACCATTATCTAATTCTTGATGGATTTGTATATTTCCAAACAAATACTTTTAGTTCATAAAGTTCATTTCCACAAAAGGGGTAAAAGTGAGATACATTACCATGCTTTTACCCAATGTCTTCCATATGGATCTACAAGATCCAACATGCAATAGATGGAAACATCATGGGATATAAGGAAATATTCGTAGCACGAGGCTTCTCATGGAAAGAAGGAATAGACTACAAAGATACATTTACAGCCACTAGAAGTTAAGACACATGATAGGAAGACTCATGTGTAAGAAGGCCTTGTACGATATCAGAAGGCACCCATGGGATAACACCTACATGAGGAGCTTGAAGTTCACCTAGAGTGATGAAGATCCTAACCTTTGCTACAAGGTTGAAGAAGAAAGCCTATAGAGGATGACAAGCTAACAGATGGGTGCGAAAACATTGTTTTCAAGATAGAGGATCTTGGTATCCAGTGACCCTAGCTGGATACATAGAATGTTGATGAAATTGTCATTGATGTCAACATGGACTTGTAGTGGCTTGACAAGATGTCATTAATGCCACCAAGTCCCACCTGTAGTGCCTTGATCCCTTACAGAGTGGGTTTGTGCCTTGTAGCACCTTGTACCTAGTTGACAAGGTCCCTGTACCCACAAGACTGGATCTTGATGCCACCACTTTACTGACGATGTTGAAGACCCTGCTGATGATGCTGAAGACCCTAGAGATGGTCCTAAAGCCTTGGTAGATGATGGAGAAGCCCTAAATGGATTGAAGAGGCATTAATGACCCATTCTATGGTCATTCATGCTATGATGATGTCATGGTACCATAGAAGAATACCTAGAATCCCCACAGAAGATATCTTGATCCTTGGAGGTCCTCTTGTGTGGTTCAGGTGGCTGAAGAAGCCTATGAATCCCCTTTCTTGATGAAGAAGTCGTAAAGATGTCCTTGGACCCATAGTTGGTGTTTTGATGACCCTGCAACCCTTGTTTGGGTCATGGAGATTTTGTGTGATGATGATGACCTTGTATGGTCCTTGAGAGGTAATGGAACCCTGAACATGTCCTTGGTTTGATGAAGAATCCCTTGGATAAACAATTTATGGCTTATAGGTCCTTGATCACTTGATGGAAATATTGATGAAGACCCCGATGCCCTTGCAAAGGTCATGGACTGACGAGTCCACTACTTGCATTTGACAAGCTTAGAGCCCATGATCATACTCTTGCATATGGGATGATAGCATGCCATGTGTATGGAATCCCTAGTGGCTTAATGATAACTCTAAAACCATTTTTAATGGTAAGAGTGAAGGTTGAAGAAGGGTTGACTATGGGGAGGAATAAAAATAAGTACACCCTAAAACCATGGTAGGGTTTGTCCCTTGAATGAAGGATGTTTAAATTTGTGACAAAATTAAAATTCAATTTCAAATTAAAAAAAATTAATAAAGTACATGCAAAAAACCCTAAGGGTTGACCTTTGAAGAATGTGTGACCCAATTCCATTCAAATTAAAATACTAATTAAAACAACTAGCCCCACACGATCCCTTGAAGTTGGCTCAAAAAGAAAAATAAATAAAAAAATACATAAATGACAAGTCGGCTCAAAAATGATTTTTTTTGGGCGGAAACTAGTATAAATACCTAGTCGAAGTTTCATTTTGTAAGTGTAAATCTCGAACAGCTCTGCAATTTTCGTGGGTGACTGAGGTAGCCGCAGTGGAGGTTCCATCTCTGTTTTTCGGACAGCCACACATCTCTGATTTTTACATGAAGTATCCCTTTTTAATTTTCAGGTGAGTTGAGCTTTGATCTTGGGTATACAGTGACTGAAGCAACCACAGAAGAGGCTTGATTTTTGACTAGCAGATTTGCAGAAGCAAAGGAGACTGGGCCAGCCATTGAGGAAGAATTTTGGACTGTCTTTTTACACCAGAATTTCAGACTGTCTAAACTCAAATTTTTTTGACTATTAGGGCATATGAGGGTTTCCACAGTCAATTTTTGCAGACCCAAATTTCCAATAGCAAATACATTTAGTTTTCTTCTTTTGAACTGAGTTTTGATGGACTAAAGGAACACATGGCAGTATAAGAATTCTAAATTAATTTTTGTAGTAGTGAAGTTTTTCAGTGATGACTGTTTGTAGCAATCGTTTCTCTCCTTTTTAGCAACATTCAATGTTGAATCACAAGCATATTAAAATATGATTACAAACACTCTCAAGTCTCGTAGAGATGACAAGAAGGATGACCGAGTTTGACAGTCCTAACCACTGATTTATGAAAATTCCACTGAGATAAACAGTTTGAGGTGTGACAGCTGAGGAATAACTTCACAGTCCCAAATTGTGTTGACAGTGATGAAGTATTGGAGGCTCGAAGTTGTTTATAGTAGTAGAAGGTAAAATGAAGCCCTAATAAGTCTGAAGAAAGTATGCACAGCTCGGTTGAGAACAAGCTAACGCACACAACCCAGGTATGAGATGTTTGACTAATATACAGTAATGTGTGAAGACCTATACTACATTCATGATGATGCTTTGATAATGTACTATGGTAAACACTCTATGATATGCCCAACATAGTGATATACACATAATGTTGAGTAGTAGTCAATGATGAATACAATGATGTATTCAGAAGTATAGATTCAGTGGTCTATGTACTATTTTGATGCACAATCAAAGTGACGATGCATTTCTATGTACTATGATGATGATGACATATAATCTATACTAATATATGATGCACACCATGCATACAATGTTGATGATGAACACTCCATGCACTTAATGATGATGTATATTGAATGCTGAAGATGCATGAAGTACACATACAGTGGTAGCAGTTTTGGGCATGAGCAGACTGTGCTTAAGGAAACAATAGTAAGAGGATATAAAACAAGTCTTACAACAGAAATTCAAAGGTATTTTACATAAGATGCTTTGATGGTGCATTTATGCAGTGAGGTGTGAGCAGTTCTATATTGATGATGAATGCATTGGAAAGATGAAATTTTGAACAACAATGATGTGATGATATCTTACACAGTCAAGCTTGAGAGATATGCTTAACATACAGTAATGCAAAGTGCTAGTTACATTTGATGATGCTTACACATATGCTCAGAGATATGCTGAACTTAATATGATCAGTGATATGCTTAGCAGGATCAGTGATATGTTCAGTGCATGGTCTGTACAAAGCACAGATCTATTGAATGGACAAGAAAGTGGTGAATAATGCAGCGGTAAAGAATACATTTATGATGACGATGATATAATATGATTGATGATGGCATGTACATTCCTTGTGCACCTTGATGACAACCCTACATGATGAAGATGTATACTTGTAAAGGATGATGATATGTTGTTTGACATGCAATGAAAGTTGATATACAGTCACAAGATTGTTATCTAAATTTTTGGCATGTACATGTCAAGACTTTGATGTTCTATACCTTGCCTTGACAATGATGATGGTGACAGTCTTCATAAGTGTCATCTAGAGTTGCAGCAACAAGCATAGAATGAACAACAGATGAAGTACTAATCAAAGGATTGATTAGCAGCAGCATGTTGAGCAGACCTTGATGACTTGGCAGTATTGAAGAGTAGGTGTTGATGAACAGAGAAGGTTGAGAAGTGTGCTGCAGCAGTTTTGTTGAGAGTGATGATCAGATGATCAGCAGTACTGACCAACAACAGAACAGATTGAAGAAATAGATGATGTTGATGTGACAGTGAGCTTTAATTGTAAAAGCAAGCTTGTCTTGCTTTTGAGGTTAGGATACATCAAACCCTTCTTAGTAGGGTATAAGAAAAACAGGCATGGTCCTGGATGAAGAGTAGGTGCTCTTTGTATCAGTAGGTGCTGATTTTACCTCATGGTTGTAGCCGGACCAAAAATAATACAAAAAGATTACAAAATAATATGGTGTTGTGTTCTTTTGTGTTGTGGTTCTTGATGATTCAAATGCTTATGATATGTGAATGATGAAGTGAAATATGTTTATGAAATGATTATGAAATTGGTAGAAAAGTGGAGTGATGAATTGATAGTTAATTGTGATAAGTTAAGAAAAGTTCTAAAATTGATTTACACTGATTCACCCCCCCTCTCAGTGTCTAACATAGAATATTAGTAGCAGAGGAAGTAACTTGTCACTCCAGTACAAAATGTTTCAATGCATAGAGTACGAAAGGAAGAGGGAGAATGATGCTCTGCTTCAGAGGGAGTGACTGCACAAGATCCCGAGGTTCAACATGGTACGACAGGATGGATAGTTTACTGATGGGTCTAGGATTTACTGAGAGTAAAGCGGATTCCAACCTTTACTTAAAGGTTGAAGGTGGATATAATACTCCAAAATTTCATAAAAAATTTAAAATTTTTCCTATGACAATAAATTTTTAGAATCGTCGTTAAAGAGGAACATTTAATTGTTAACAGTTAACATATTAACGTCTAAACTAGAACTAAAACTAATTCCTTAATTAATTTATGATTCTGCATACTTAATTATTTGCTTTCATAATTTAGTATTAAAGATTGATTTAACAAGTGATGATCTGAAGTAACATAAGCTGAAACAACTGTTTCTTTACTATGTACTAAACTTTGTTTTACTGTTTTTAAACATGAAGGAACTTCAATTCATGTTCGGGGCTTCTTATATTTTTTTTAGCTAATGCAGTGAAGTGATGCTTCTTGTACATGTTTTTTTACATGTAAGACGTTTTGTAAACTAGTTTCAGGATCGAGATTAATTATCTCAACTAGCATAAATAAAATGCTTGTATATTTGTTTAGTTTACAACTTTGAGAAAGAAGGAGGTATTGTCAAATCTGTATATTTACTTTTATTTATTTATTTACTTATAAGCATAAGTATTTGGAAAATCCGAGCATAACATAGATCTAGATGTTCTTCTACATAACTTTGACTATAACTTGTTCATCATACTTTCATTTATCTGTTATCATATTAGGTCCTATATATAATTCTGGAGAAAGATAAATTCACATACTAGGTCATTTGATACATTATTACTCATTACCATGGTAATTGATATGTATTTATCTCAACATATATTGAAATGTTATATAAATCAGTAAAACCTAAGTCTAGGCATAGTTATAAGGTATAATGGATTGACATTCATACATATACGGAGCTAACGATTTAATGCAGAAAATAGTTCTACTAATTGCTTAGGTATTTACCAGGTGAAAATGCAATAAGATAAACATATATTTTTTTATATGTAGTATTATTTCTTTTTTTTTAAGGGATGAAGAGTTCATTACCTAATGAATCTATCTAACCCAAGCCTTTGCATGACTTAAATATCACAAATAGATATCATATAATAATTATTACCCTATCTAAACAAATTTAAACTATAATACCCTTACCCATGAATCATGCTAAACATCTCTATACTTGCAATCTTATACTTATAATATTTTAGCCAAAGTTCTAATATAGGATTACGAACAACCTTTTTGCATAACCCTAACTCATAAAAGGGGTGTTTGTATAAGTCTTCAATACTAACATTGTTATATGAAAATCTTTTGCAGGTTTCACTTCATACTCCCGAACTATAGAGAAAAGCCCATATTATCGAATTCATAGAGGGATCCATGTGGTGTTTGTTAGTGTTTATGGTTTTGAATTTGGTAACTTCACTATAAAAGTCTCCAAAACCCTAAATTCTCACATTTTACCCTATCTGTTACTATTGTGGAGGGTGCCGCGGGATTATGGTATCATGGCCATTGATGCCATTAACTTACCTCTGTGTGTAAAGGCCTTCGTTGCCATTGTCGAATTGTAAACTCCGTCTGGAATAGCAGTGTGGTCTCGGTTTTGGTTTCATCGTGGCCTTGGTTGTTGGCTTAAACAATCTCGTCAAGGTGTTGACTTTTTTTTTTCTCCTGCCCAGTTGCTAGGGTAAGAGGTTTTCACTTGGCTTGAATCGCTATGTATCCAAACTATTGTGTGACCGAGGGTGATTTCTCTAGGTAAGCTTCTGCCTGCAAAAAATTTATCACAGTTTTACTGTAGATAGGTTTTTCTCATGAATACAAACATAATGTTTCTCTATTTTAATGTGCAGGTTATTTTACAGGTGCTACTAGAAGCTGGGTGGCATAAACTGCTTCAGGAGGAAGTTCTCCATGCTACTCAACCAACCAGTAAGACTCGGTTCTTGCCTGAGGTTCCTTCTATGATTATGTGCGGGGTTTGGGTGAATCGGTTTCACCATGATTTGAAATTCGTGGCTACGTTGTAAATCACTATGTTTGGGAAGGCCGATAGGCCATGGTTGTTTTATTGACAATAATTTTGGACGGCCGAGGGTTGTTCTGAATAAATACTTGAAGGGACATTGGCTGTAACTCTGTTTAGTTGGTTATTAAATATGTTTAAGATAGGGTTTGGAATCTTATGTGTTTTGATTTACTCTGAAATCTTTATTGTGTTTGGAGCCTTTGGTTTGGCACCGAACTGTGGTTGAAAATAATTGTTGGCAGGCTTGTGCTATGGGGTTTTTCCACGTTGGATATTTCAGTTTGTATAAGTTTTAATTTAATTGAATTTTGATAAAACTTACTACTAAATATGCATGTCTGAGCAATGGGTTGATAAAGGATTATGGAAGAGATTTTGTTGTTGTTTAAGTCCATAATTTCAATTTTTATTAGAAGGAAGGAATTCTTTAGGATATTAGTATTAAAACTAATTATGCGTTTTTCTCTATCAGTAAAAAGATTTGTTTAAGAAAATAATTAAAAGAGAAGGGTTGTTAATACAACCCGAGCTCTACTGTGTATTTGGATTGAGAATATTTAATTTTGCCTTTTCTTATATTATTTTAGTTTATAGTTGATAAACAGTTTTAATACTATTTCTATGTAATTTTTATTTTAATTATGTGCATTTATTATATGGATATTATAATTATAAAAATAAAGGGTTTGATTTAAGAGAAAGATGGTAAAACTGTAAAAGCCCTAATAGAGCAAAAAAAAGGTTAGTTGACAGTTTCCCTAATTTAGGGTTTGTATTTTTATTTTAATTTAAAACCTTGCATTATTAAGGTTTAACTATAATGTGTTTATTATTGATGTTTACTTACAGTATTAATGAAAATTGCTTAGATGTTATTGCCAAACCTAAGTGATTAATATACTTCATTTTACTGTTTATTAATTACTCGTGCTTATGTTATTTTTCTGTTCCTATAATATTTAATAACTATGTATATTTATAATAAACTAAGCTTATAGCTAGTAATTAATTACCGTGTTAAAAAAAACACAATTATACAAACTATGTACTGGTTTTTAAAAGACCTTACTTATGATAGTTCTTGTTTGTCTTTTTAACAGATGTATTCTAACTAAGGAAACTTCTAAACATTCATATCAGGAATCTATAGAAAGTAAATAAACATAATCCTACATTCTTAATTTGATTTATCCATCAGAATTTAATCTAACCTATTGTACTAGAGTACTACCTTCTTGAAGGTGTGGAAAAATACAGTTAGGTATTTTATTCATCAGTAAATTTGAAATTAACCCTAATCATTCATTTTAATCCATATCTAATTCAAAATTCATCTATCTTTCAACATTAAAATATTTTCTCCAAGTAATTTTAGTAACAGATGAAACATACATATAAATATATTCTTTCCTAAATTCATTCATTCTCGTTTCTAAGCTTGCATAGAGAAATTGGAAATAACATATAGAACCTGGTAGTATAGTAGAGGAGACAACAACTTAAGGAGCCTGTTCCTCCCAACCAACTCCTGAAGATAGTTGAACTGCAAATATTAGGACCCCCGAGCCTGTCTATTAGTCCACTTGGTTGAAAGCACTGGATGAGAGAACTGGTTTAGAAACCTCTGCAACTCCATAGAGTAATCAACAGTAATATTTCTACCTGTAGCAGTAAGAAATCAACTCAAATCAGGTGCACTAGTTCAGAACTTCAACATTCAAAAACTTCTGCTTGTCCCCTCCATCGAATTTCTTGTGTACTAATTTCACTCAGAAATTTCATAAGTAAAGAATGAGTAGCCTTAGCTGATTTCAATGGGAAGTTTTTATCAGCATGCCTAGGTATTTTGGGTCAGTTTTCACTTAATGAGCCACCTGCTCTTCATTCCACTTTCTTGGGGAACATGACCACAAAAATAGGGAAGTTGCCTCTTGCAACAGCTAGAAGTAGTTTGAGAATGCTGCTATGTGTCAATCTGCTCTCAACCTAGCCTATTCCACCAAGTGGATAGGAACACTCATTTAACAGCCTCCTTAAGCTATTGTCTCATCTTTCATTTATTTAATAATAAAATATTCAACAATTAAATGGAATTATCCTTGATCCCACTTGGTCATTAATTACAAACTTTATAATAAAATTAAAACATGATGTCTCCTAAAACATAAAATGTTTTTGCAATTTGGGGTATGTGACATACACATCCCCTTAAATATAACATCGTCCTTGATGTTAATTTATTCATCATCCTTCAAGTTGTCCTGGAATAGAATTGGATATGCTGCCTTCATATGACTCTCCAATTCCCATGTGGCTTCTTCTAGACTAAGGTGATTCCATTGCATCTTCACCTACCCAATGGTGCGATTCCAAAGCAAGATCTCCCTCCTTTCGATGATACAATCTGGTTCCACCAGAAAATCTCCTTCGGGTTCCACCTACACATCATTCCAATTTATAACATGAGTAGCATCATGTACATATTTTTTTAATACATAGATATTAAAAACATTATGAACCTTCAAATTTGGTGGTAAAGCTAGTTGATATGCCGCCTGTCCCATTATGGACAGTATTTCAAAAGGCCCACAATATCGGGGTGCCAACTTAGCACAACATCCTAACTTCAAAGAACTCTTTTTAGGCCTTACCTTTATAAAAACATGTTCACCCACCTGGAACTCTTTTTGAGTTCGTTTAAGATCTGCTTGACTTTTCTGTCTGTCTTGCACAACTTTTAAGTTACCTTGCACCTGCTTTACAATTAACTCCATCTCCTTTAGCAGTTCAGGTCCTAGTACTAACCTGTCAACTAGGTTACTTGATGAGATGGGGGTATTGCACTTTCTTCCATACATAATTTCAATGGGGTTGTATTTTGTTGAAGCTTGGTAGTGATTGTTATAAACAAACTCTACCAGGTGTAAGTAATCCTCCCATTTACCTGGATGTTCCTTAACATACATTCTTAGCATATCTTCCAATACTTGATTCACACTTTTAGTCTGTCCATCTATCTAGGGATGAAAAGACGTACTGAAATTTAAAGTAGTATTCAGGCCTTTAAATAAAGACTTCCAAAAATTGCTCGTAAACTTAAGGTCTTTGTTTGAAATTATAACATTCGGTATCCCATGTAAATGAAATATTTGTTTCATGAATATATCAACAATATTAGCAGCCTTGTAGGTGGTCTTTACAGGTATAAAATGAGCTTCTTTACTAAGTTTATCAACATCTACCATTATCGAATCATTCAGATTCTGATTTCTAGGTAGACCTGTAATAAAATCAAGACTGATTATTTCCCATTTCCAGCTAGGGATGGGTAATGGTTGTAGTAAACCGATTGGATGATGGTGTTTAGTCTTAACTTGTTGACATTCAAAACACTTGGCAATGTATTCTACCAGTTTATTCTTCATGTTTGGACAAAAATATTATTTTCATAACATGGTTATAGTTTTCTTATAACCAGGATGTCTTGAGTAAGGAGTCTTATGAATTTTATTTAAAATCAACAGCTTAATTTTAGGTACATTAGGTATATACAACCTGTTTTTATATAGTATTAATCCTTTTTCATATAGACTATACCCTGTACTTAAACTTTCAGTTAAATTTTCAGTTACTTTTGCTTGTAATTTCTGGTGATTTTTATCCAATTTTATTCCTTCCTCTAGTTGTTCTTCTAAATCTATTTTATAAGTGCTGATTGTTGCTACAAAATTTAGTCTTGCATTTCTACTTAGAGCATTGAAAACCTTATTTTATTTTTCCTTAATATGTTGGATCTCGAAATCGTACTCGCTAAGGAAAGCTAGCCACCTAGTTTTCCTTGCGTTTAAGTTAGGTTGATCCAACAAATATTTTAATCCTTTATTATCTGTCATTAACATAAATTTTCTTTCGATTAAGTGATGGCACCACATCTTCAAAGCATGTATGATGGCATCCAACTCTAAATTGTAGTTTGCGTAGTTTTTCTCATGAATTTTAAGCTTCCTAGAATCGTATGCAATTGAGTGTCCTTCTTGAATTAACACCCCACCTACACCATTGTTGCATGCATCAGTGCATACAACAAAGTCCTTATTAGGATAAAGAATTCTTAAGATTGGTGCAGTAGTTAGTAATTTTTTTAACCTTTTAAAACTTTCTTCACACTTTTGATTCCACTCAAATTTCTTCTCTTTATTCTGTAAAGAAGTTATGGAATTTGCGATTCTTGAGAACCCCTCAATGAATCTTCGATTATAACCTGTAATCCCCATGAATGATCGCACGTCAGTCACATCCTTTGGGACTGGCCATTCTTCAATTGCTTTTATCTTTTCTAGATCAACTTAGATCCTTTGTTTAGTTACTACATGGCCCAAGTACTGTATTTTATACTTAAATAAATCACACTTACTAAATTTAGCATAAAGCTAATGTTTTCTCAACTCTTGTAAAACAATTTTTTAGTGCTCCTCCTGTTCTTCTTTAGACTTAGAATAAATTAGAATCTCGTAAATGAATACCACTATGAATTTATCAAGATACTTATGTAATACATTATTCATTAAGCACATGAAGACATCTGAGGCATTAGTAAGCCCAAATTGCATAACAACAAACTCATAGTGACCATATCTGGTCCTAAAATATGTTTTAAAAATGTCTTCATCTTTGATTCAGACCTGGTGATAACCAGATCGTAAATCAATACTTGAAAATATAGTTTCTCAGTGTAGCTGATCAAACAGATCATCTATGCGGGGCAATGAGTATCTATTCTTAATGGTCATTTTATTAAGTTTACGGTAGTCAATGCATAAGCGTATAGTACTGTCCTTCTTTTTAACGAAAATAACAGTTGCTCCCCAAGGAGACACAATAGGCCTTATATACTTTTTATCAATAAGTTCCTTTAACTGTGATTTTAATTCATTTAGCTCCAATATATTCATCCGTTAAGGGGATTTTGAGCTGGGCACTACACCAGGTACCAACTCAATAGTGAATTCTAACTCCCTTTTTGGAGCCAGACTCGAAATTTCTTCCAGAAATACATCCCAATACCCCCTCAGGATTGGAATATATTCCATATTTAGTTTATCTTCATTATTAATATGTTCTTCATTAATTACAGTTACAACAAAGGCTTTACAACCCTTCTGAATAGCTCTCTTTAATTGCAAAGCAGAGATTTGTCTGATAGTTATTTTCCTAGGAATTCCTGTTATGGTTACTATTTTTTCTTCATTATTTATGCAAGTAAAAGTTTTATCAAAACAATTCAAAACTACTCTATTCTGTTCTAACCAGTCCATACCAATTGACATGTCATAAGAGACTAAAGGAAGTACATTTAGCTTCACAGAGGTTTCAAACTAATCCATACTTACAGTACAATCTTATACAAAACTAATCACTTTTCTTTTTTCTCCAATAGCTAGTTGAACTAACCATGACTTTGCAAAAATTTCTACTGATAAATTGCATTTTTCTACTAGATCAGGAGAAATATAACTCAGGCTATCCCCCATTAGAGGAAATTTGGGGTCTAAAATGGGCCTTATAAGAAAACGTGCCAATAAGAAATTTTGTGAGTTGGAATTCAGGAACAAAATAGAATTTCAATAAAATGAGTCAACCATAATGGTTCAATTGACATATTTGTCATAAAAGAAAACTACTTTTTTTGTTCGTGTTTTTGACATATCTCCCTGTGGTTTCACTCAAATTCTCAGCGGGAGAGCTCGTTGGATGTGGAATTTAATTATGCATCCAACTATTACTTACACTGCATACTTTTAGCGGACCCCGCTACCCCAAAAAATAATAAATACCTGAAAAAACTTGATGATGATGCCATCATCACATTTTTCAGGTATTTTTTATTTTTGTTGTAGTGGGGTCTGTTAAAAGTATGCAGTGTGGGTACTCGTTGGATGCAGAATTAAATTCTGCATCCAACGAGCTCTCCCGCTTTAAATTTGGGTGAAACCACACGGAGATATGTCGAAAATACGAACAAAAAAGTAGTTTTTTTCATTCTTCCTCCAAAATGAATAACTATTATTTTATTATTTAAACTATTATTTTATTATTTTCCTTAGGAGGCCCATTTTAGACCTCAAATTTCCTCTAATGTGGATCAATTAAAAGATAAATGTGTGTTTTATTCAGCTTACCTTCTACTTCCACTATGGAAGTTTGATAATCAACCTCCCTATTTTCCAGAGCCGCGTTGATCCTGGGCATCTCCCTTGCTAAGTCACCAACAGTGTTCTCCTCCTGGACCGTATGAATGTTGTTGACAGTATTCTTTCTATTAGGGCAGACTGATGCATAATGAGGTCCATTAAAATCCCAACACTTTATTGGTTCTTTACGTTCATTATTCTTAATGTAGTTGCTTTGATCATTAGCAGGTTCTTTATTTCTAGGGCCATTAGGGTTTCACTATGAATTACCTTTATTTATTTGGAAATTATTATTAAGAAAATTACATGTGTTATTATTCCTAAAATTGTGGTTAGTTATGAAACCCTTCTTCTTCTGCTCAAATTTATTAGACCTCTTAGCCTTCCAGTTTGACATGCTTTCCTTTTTGCGGTTCTGCTCATAACAAAAATTTTCCTTTCACATATCCTCCTCAAGGTTTTTTGGATTATTGTATTCAATTATGTCTTTAATGTGAAAAGGTAAACAACTTAGAAACTGTATCACCTTTGACTTCTCATCCACAATGTAAGTCACATAGTCTAGTAAAATTAAAAATTTATTGTTTAATTATTTCATGTTGATAGTTCCCAACTTTAGTTCATAGAATTCCTTAGCTCTCTGTTCGTATTACTATTATGATAGAAACTTCTTTTTAAAGTATTTCTTAAAGGTACTCCAGTTAGTGTTCTTTTCCCTAATACCTTTTACTCATTTTAAATCCTGCCACCAGATATCTGCCTTTCTAGTTAAGTTGTAAATTGCCATCCTTGCTTTTAGCTGGTTAAAGTAATTATAGATTTGGAAACTTCTTCATTCCAGAAATCCATGATTCAACTTCTTATCCTTTCACAGTTTCACCATTGAAATTTGGTGGTTTTATCTTCTTAAATTCTCCTGAAATTTCCTCATAAGGATTAAATTTTATTTTTCTCGAATGGTAATTATCCTCATTGTTATCACTAGTGTACTGGTGATTCTTCCTGTGTGAGTCACCATAAATTTCAGAGGATGAACTACTCTCAATTTTAGACTATTTGGACTTTTTACTTTTATTTTGGTAGGACGTATTTTCGGACCATATCCGTTTATCTTTTTCTTCACTCTAAAATTTTTCCATCAGTATCTGGTTAAGCTCCTCTTGAGCTCTTAGACTTATTTCATTCTCTTTTTTAACTGTTTCCATTTTAGTTCTTAACTCTTTAACAATTTGTAATAATTCTGAAGAATTGTTAGTTATTTCTTCCTTAATCGGTTCTCTTTTAGAATCACTTTGTTCATTAAATAGGGACCATTAGAGGAAATTTCAATTTAAAATGGGCTTTCGAAAAATAATACAAATTCCATGTCATCATGTATTAGCCAATTAAAATTCTTTGAAATTTAAAAAGGGAGCACCTCTTAAACAAAATTTTAATATAAATTTGGGGATAGGTATCATAAAAAAACTACTTTTTGTGTTCGTATTCTCGACATATCACCCTGTGTTTTTACTCAAATTCGATTGGGGTAGCTCGTTGGATGCGGAATTAAATTCCGCATCCAATGAGTACCCACTCGGCATAATTTTGGCGGGCCCCGCTACCACAAAAACAAGAAATACCTGAAAAAATGTGATGATGACCACTACCCCAAAAACAAGAAATACCTGAAAAAATGTGATGATGATGTCATCATCACATTTTTTCAGGTATTTCTTGTTTTTGGGGTAGCGGGGCCCGCCAAAAGTATGCCGAGTGGGTACTCGTTGGATGCGGAATTTAATTCTACATGCAACGAGCTCTCTCGATCAAAATTTGAGTAAGAACACAGGGAGATATGTCAAAAATACGAACAAAAAAGTAGTTTTTTCTTTTCTTCCTCCAAAATTAATAAATATTATTTTATTATTTTAACTATTATTTTATTAATTTTCCTTAGGATGCCCATTTTGAGTTGAAATTTCCTCTAATGTCTTCATCTGCATATACCTCGAGTCTTTCCATACCTGTAGTTCTAGCTCATAAAAAAAAATTTGGTAATAACATTTCAAAAGAAAAATAATAATCAGTATGCATGCATTTTATTTATTGTTTGTCTATGTTGGTTGAGCCGCATTCAGGCCTAATGTCTAAACGTGTGCTCTGATACCATATGTAATACTCCAAAATTTCATAAAAAATTTAAATTTTTTGATATGACAATAAATGTTTACAATCGTCGCTTAATAGGGACATTTAACTGTTAACAGTTAACATATTAAGGTCTAAACTAGAACAAAAACTAATTCCTTAATTAATTTTTGTATTTGCATACTTAATTATTTGCTTTCATAATTCAGTATTAAAGATTGATTTAGCAGGTGATGATCTGAAGTAACATGAACTAAAACAACTGTTTTTTTACTATGTACTAAAGTTTGTTTTACTATTTTTTAACATGAAGGAACTTCATTTCATGTCCGAGGCTTACTTAGATTTTTTTATAGCTAATGCAGTGAAGTGCTGCTTCTTGTATAGGTCTTTTTACAGGCAATACATTTTGTAAACCAGTTCCAGGATTGAGATTAATTATCTCAACTAGCATAAATAAAATGATAGTATATTTGTTTATTTTATAACTTTGAGCAAGGAGGTATCATCAAATCTGTATTTTTACTTTTATTTATTTATTTACTTATAAGCGTAAGTATTTGGAAAATATGAGCACAACATAGATCTAGATGTTCTTCTACCTAGCTTTGACTATAACTTGTTCATCATACTTTCATCTATCTGTTATCATATTAGGACCTTGTTGAGGCCTGAAAATTCGCAGGCAACAACAGCAAGGGATTCTCCCCAGTCAACGTTCCCAATTAGCCCGTGACTATTTGGTATAGGAAATCCATTCAGTTTGCGGTCCGGCTACCATAGCTCAAGTAAAAAAAACAAAGGTTTTACCGGTTGCGGCCCGGTCCACCGTGTATTTTGTATTTTTGAATTAAGTACGATATGCAAGTGCCTAATTAACCATGCAGGGTGATAAAGGATGCAAGGGGCATTCACAACGTGATGCGCAGGTTCTTACCTCTCGTCTTAGCACTCACAAGCATCTCAATCACATATGCAGCAATAAAATAAAACTATCTATCTATCTATCTATCCCCGGGGAGCAAAAATGTAACTTATTTATGAGTAATGTGTATTGTGCATGTATTATAAAGAGAAATCACAGATAGCTGATATTCCTTCCTACAACGCATGAACGATTAGAGATATTTAGACAATCAGATAGCCAATTGTTTATGAACAACATACATTACTCATGGTGGTAAATCCACATAATAAACCAGAAATCATTCAAACAAGAACATAGGCTCTAAGAGTTAGAATGATCTCACAGTTAATGGACCAAAAGCTGGAAAAAAAAAAGTTCATCTTTCTGCAATCCACAGCATAACATTTGAAAGTCCCACTAATCTTTCTCCAACAGGAAAACAATAATTCTTTATTGCAAAAAAAAGTAGTTCTTCTTACAATATCGCTTTACATGTCTAACTGAGAAAAAGCCCCTCTTCCTTCTAAGCCTTCTACATTTATACAAAAAGGGTGAGACTGTTGGGCTGCCCAAAGTAACCTTTGGGCTTCCCAACTCTTCACCTCCAATGTTTCACTTTTCTCAAATGTTTTTACAAAATCGTTACAAATTACAAAAGTGACCAATCTTTTATGAGGAGGGTCCCACTTGGGTGTCCAGAAACTTCTTCCATGCCAAAGCTTCAGAGGCGATGCCTTCAAAGGCACAAGGTTCCAGAAACTGAATGTTGATCTAAAACTTCACAGCTTGGTTCTTTATAGCCTCAGTTATGGCTGTGCTCAACCGAAGCTGATCCTCCAAAAGTTGCACACTGATGGCTGACTGATCTACTTCACTCCTTAAGATCTGATTATCCAAGGCTTTAATATGCTGTACTTTTGCTTCCTCCTCTTGATATCTCTTCTGCAACATCTCCACAAATGAGCTGTGGTAGGGGAAAACATCAAGCCTCTGTTCGGCCTCTATTTGGCACCGATTGTAGGTAATAAGGAGCCTTCTGAAAAACTCTGCACACGCTCCTTTCGTCTTTTTAACGGCCTTTTTGAAATCCTCTGCGGTATTTATAGCAAACTCCAGTAAGTCATAATCTCGCTTGAGGGCCTATTTATCCTTCGGTGGCAGCTCTGCTGGAGTTTCTTCATTATTCTCCAGCCTTGCAATTCTTGCAGTTAGGACAAAAAGGACGTCCTGAGATCTATCAACAAAGTAAGAGGAGGTTTCCAAGATTTCCTCTAATCGGCCATCTACCTGCAGAACTTTGCATCTCTCCTCTTCTATGGCAGTCTACAGTTGCAACATCCTGGCCTTTTGTGCCAGCACATGTTCTTTGAATGGTTGGAGGTTGACCTGCTGCTCCCTTGCTTCCCCTAAAGTAGTTGTTAGAGAAGAGATATGCTCTTGAAGTTTCCTTTCTTGTTCTTGAGCTTGCTTTTCGTTTGCCTCCCAGGTGGATTTCTGCAGCTCTAAGTCTTCTACCGTTCCCATTAGTTGTTCCTTCTCCACCTTTAGTTCTTGATACTCTTGCTGCATTTTCTCCAGACACTCTTGTGCAGCTTCATTAGCTTGTCTCTCTGTTTGGAGGAGTTTCAGATCATCTTTTGAGGATTTCATCTCCCTTTTCATGTCCTCATATTTCCTCTTTAGCCTATTGCTTTCCTCTCTCTCCTTTCTCAATGTGTCTTTTAGTTAAGCGGAGGACTTCTTGGATTGCTCCAAGTCTATCATAATCTTGTCCACATTGTCTTCCGAGGCTTGGATCAATGCAGATCCGGCTCTAATGGTGAATCTTGGATCTTGGTCTGTTCCAAACACAATGGGCGTATTCGTTATCATTTTCCCGGGCTGACCTCCAGCTTCAACCTTCCTTTCCGTCCTCTTCACTATCCTCTTTGTCTCCCTGTCATAAAACACAGTGTTAAAATCAGGTATTTCTTCCCCTTTCTTCTGTACAAAGGGGACCAGCTTCAGTGTAGGGACCACAGATTTTCCAGGTGTGCTAGTCGTCGGTACTTTTGGGTCCTGAACCTCAGGGTTCTCCCTGTCTTGGGTTTGCCTTCCAGCTGTGTCAGAGGCTGACAATTCTGTCTCTGTTTGTGTCAGCTTTAGCCTTTCTATTTCTTGCTTCTGTAGCTTTTCATGAAGCTTCTTTTTTCTTTCTTCTTCTTCTTTCCTAGCATCTTCTTCTGCCTTTTTTGCTCCTTCTTGGGCAACTTTTCTTTTTTCTTCTTCTTCTCCCTGTAGCCACCCTGCAGCTTCCTGTGCCAACCTTTGGGCATCTTCAATTCTCTTTCTGGCTTCGTCATTAGCTTTAGCTTGTTCATCCGCTCCCTTCCCACCTTTTGTGGTAATTTTCTTCTTGAACCTTCTCCTTAAGGCTGTTAGATTCAACGCACTGCGGAAGATGCATTCTTCCCTATCCCAATGGTGGGTGTATTCAAAATGTACGTTGTTTTCCTTGCAATGTTCAACCACTTTACCCCGGGAGTCATTTCGATGGATGGGCATCTCACCAAAATGAAACCTTTCCAACTCTTCTACGAACTCATCAGCTTTTTTCACTCTGGTGAACCTGTAGCTTCCTAACTTGAAGGGCAAAGGAGGATAGGCAGCCTTCTTATGCTCAAACAGAAAGCTCTCTATTCCATCCAAGAAGACTTGCCTGACGACCTCCTTATGGATGATGTAGTCTGTGGTGTATTGAGGTAATAAGGAGGGTTCTCTGGAACCCCCAAACATTCTAAATTAAAGGCCATCCTCGGTTAAATAATACTCTGCATATTCTTCAATCATTTGCAATGCCTCTTCTGACATGTAGTTACCTTCCTTCAGAAAAATGAGGCTGCACAATGGCAAGATGAAGTGTTCACAGACTTGCCGGTAATGACTGTGGTATTTGTGTGCCCACAGTGGCTTAAATGCAAAATACACCGGCATCCTTTCTCTATCCCAGATACACCGTAGTCCAAGGAAAGGCTGATTGCACAATATACAGTCAACAAGTATGGAACTCATGTAGAATTCAGACCTCTTTTGGGATACTCCTCCCAGGGCTGAGGCCAAGCAAGCAGATAAACTGTTTGACACTATGTTGGCCCAGTTGAAAATGGTCCCCTGGGTTGCAACATAAAAAATAATGGGCATCCATTCCAATTTGAAGAACCTGCCATGAGATCTTCCAAAAATCCGGTTAAGCATTAAAGTTATGAACCTATATGGGGTCCTTAAGCTTGCTATATCATATTCACCTGTTGGCCTGGTCTTGAAATGTTTTCTAGGCAACAACATTCTTTTAAGAGTCTCGACCAGGTCCATTCTAACGTTGTTCAGCCAATCATCAGATACAAACACTTGTACTTCTGGAAGGTGGTATGCCAGGGCTACATATCCTGGGCTATAGGTAGCATAGCCCTGTTTATCAACGTTCTCCAGGATCATCGTTGTTACATCTGCCCGGGGCAGAATCCAACCAATTACTTCAGAGCATGGGAATATCTCTGGTCTTGTAGCGATCTTCATCAGTGAATATCTCTCTATGTTGGCATAAATGCCTTCCTCTTCCAAGCCCATATCGGGCACTTCCCTGTGGGTGATTAACCTCTAAATATCTCCCCATTGGTACTCTGGCTCCACACCCAATATGCACTTGGTGTCTTCATATATGTATTCCGTTTTGGTAATGACCTCCACTTCGGGCTGTTCCTCACTACTACATTTTGACCAAAAATCCGACGGCCTTCATGTCGGATTTTCGACACTTCCCTGTCGCATGTACGACACTTTGGTTTTTTTTTAAGCGTCGGAAACTTGTTGTCGGTTTTCCGACACCTAAGTAATCGTCGGTTAAGTGACACCTAAGTAACCATCGGTTAAGCGACACCTAAGTAATCGTCGGTTAAATTTAAAGCGTCAGTTAAGCGACGGAATATCTTCGACGGTAGTGAAAGTTTTTTAAGAAAATAACCTTCATGCCGTCGGTTAAGCGACAAAAGGACCGTCAGATAAGCGACGGATATTAAGAATAAGCGTCAGAAAAGAGACATCGAGAAACATTGGATAAGCGACGGATATTAAAATAAGCGTCGAAAAAGCGACAGATATAACCGTCGGATAAGCGACGGATATTAAAATAAGCGTCAGAAAAGCGATAGATATAACCGTCAGATAAGCGACGGATATCAATAAGAAGCATCGGAAAAGCGACATCTGAAACCGTTGCTTAAGCGACGCTTACTGAAATTTTTTAAAAAAAAATTAATTTTTTTTTTTGAAACAAATACCACTAAAACCAAAGTTATCAAATGCTGCCTAGGTAGGTTGGAATAATTCTTAAATCACTTAATCTGGAAAGCAATATCATAGAATTATTAAAGTTAAGTAATATAATGGCATAATTAGGAAGCAAGAATGAGACAGACATTTAAGACTTGCAATTTCATTCAAAATCTAAAGGCTTTATAGTTTACACTTGCACAAAACAGTTTATGAAGACGTACAAGTGGACTTATTCATCAGAGGATGAACTCGCACTTTCCTCAATTACATGGGGAATATCCTCTATGGGACTAATTGGACACTCATCATAACTAACAGCATCTACACATCTAGAATCCATTTCCTCACACTGAATTTTCTATACACTGCTGTGAATGTTCATCTGAGAACTGCGACAAAGAATCCGAGGTAAATTCAGATGAGGAATTTGAGACATCTCTACTTCAAAGAATATAACCCTCAAACTTATCGAGTGCTTCACACATCCAAGGAAGTTTACACTGGTCCCTTGCCTCCTCCACTGTGACCTGTAGAGAAAGGTAAGAGTTTAGTCCATATTTTATGTACAGACCTTTAAAACAATGTATTGAGATGAAAGTTGTTCCAAGTTTTCTACTGATCACACTTATCATAACTGCAATGACACAACACATGAATATCAACTCTCACAAATATAAGTCGGATCAATTTTCTTCAAATACGGATGCTGTAAAAATTATTCATATACAATAGAAACCATGTCCTTAAAAACTTCCGGGGCTTCATATTATACTTTTTGATGAAGAAAAATAGAGTGCTATGTGGATAATTTTTTTTTTGAAACAAATACCACTAAAACCACGGATTAAAAGCACGGGAAAGTCATGGCCAACTGGTAGCAAGGATGGGCTGGGAGTAAATGATGTAGAATATGCAAGCGGGCATGAAGATGATGCTCTCTTTGGAGATCTATTTTTAGAGGCTAGCAGGCAAGTCATACTCATCTCTAATGGACATGAATAGCCCTGCTCTGCAAATGACAGTGTTTTTGACTCCAGTAATATTCCTTTACAAGGAGCTGTTGAAGTGCTTAGTTTTATTAAAGAGTGCATTTTTTCTCTAGATTGACGTTCTTCTATTTACAAAGAATCCTGTCACCAACTTAATGAAGAACATGTCAGTGCTATTTTACGAATGCTACAGCCACAACTTTCAGTTGATGAAAGAATGGAGGGGGCTGGTGTTTCAGATATGTCCTATGAAAATCACTTCCTTGAACATTTTCACAGAGCATGCTTTAACCTGTTACATGAACTTGTTATTGAACTTGTTATACTTCTTTAATGCCCTGCCATCATGATGCCAGTTCTTCCCTGCACCGCCACCACCCCTGTTGATGAAAATTATTCAGAATTCGAAATCCCATTAGCATGTCAAATTATTTAATTGCACTTTGAGCTTCTAAAAACAACAATAACATCTGAAATCACAGTCTATGTATGTACATGTGTAGGAAACAATGGATAGGAATGCCAACAAGGAGTTCCGTGTTGGCCACACCATTTACCACAAATGGAAATTTGAATATTTTAAAAACAAAAGTAGCACACTAACATTCCAATTTTTTTAATACAATGAATGTTATGCCAATACCTAATTTACCAAAAAAAGTACAACAACCTATCGGTTCTAGGAGATATGGCCCAAAAATGGCAGCCTATGGTTCGATGGATGCTATTCCCTTTAAACATGGGCCAAAACAGGTTGGCATTTCTGTGTCCGTTTAAATGTTTATCATGCCATTTCCCCTTTATAGAAAAAGGGCAGAAGCAGTAAATGTTTCTAACAAGAAATTGCAATATCTAGGTCATTGACTCATTTATTGTTTTAAAAAACAGAAAAATAATATTAAAAAAATTAATAATAAAAATTAACTTGATTTACTCATTACTAACCCTAAAGGCACTAGTGTCATTAATTCATCACTTTAAAGTTTTAAACAACACAGTACTTTGAAGTTGGAGGCGGAAAGGGTTTTTGAAGAGGTTGCCAAAAGTGAACAGTGAGCCATGGAAAGATGAAATTAAAATTAGTCTTGAATATTCTTGCAGGAGGTGAAGAAATATCCCAAACTCCTGTATACCCCTAAGAAGGATTTGAAAATAGAAGAAAATTGAAACAGCAGCAGCAGAACAGTTTTTCGAGAAAGGTTGAACCTTGAAGCCTCAACTGCTTCTTTTGCCGGTACCTACAGAGTGCAGGATTTCAGAATTGGGGGTTCACATACATATTTTATTCTTCTGGTTTTTTCTTAACATTTACTGATTTATTTTTGTCGTTGTTCTTTATTATAAGATAATAATCACAGCAACCTCAAGCACCCTGGATTCCATTACACATTAAACCACTTACCATCCCACAACAATCAGAATGAAAAGAGTTTTGGAAATCCAAAAGGGGGCCTGTGAAGCTAGGCTATGGGTAATTGTGCAATGTACTCATTCATATGGCGTGGAACCAGGTCGATATCCTGGAACAAGATGTTAGGTTCATCGTTTCTTGAAACCGAAGTCACCTAGTTTATGGTCGTGTTCAAATTTGGGACAATAAAATTCAAAAACAGTTTGGTGGTGCAAACACAAATGATAAAATTTGATATTAAGTTAGATAAAGATACTTAAGCTAGTTCCATAATAACTTCATATATGCAAACTAAAAACAAATACAAATATTTTTAACTTCAAATTAAAAAATATGTCAAATGTCAAGATTGAATGCATAGTGCATACATACAATGCACATACATGCATACATATATATGGTATTATAATATTATTTTTATATTTTTTTGTTTAACAAAAAATAAAATCTTACCATTTGTTTTTGAAACTCGTAAAAAAATTCCACGACGGATTCGATTTGCCAATGCTTGATATATGGGTCTATGGGTCAATGGGAGTAGTGAGGTGGCTCATATGTGGAGTTGGGAAATAAGAACATATTAAAATATTTAATAGTCCCCAAGTCAAATATGAACTCTATCAGATATTGATGTTAAGGAAGCTGGTGCTTTGCCATGGAGTCCTACCCTATCTTACCACTCCAAAAGAGAAAAAGAAAATCCTACCCTATCTTACCACTCCAAAAACCTCTCTCACTTCATTTATCAGTGATTGTTTACATGTGTATTGCGAAGGTTTTGAATTTGTCAAGTGTTATGCTCTTTGGTAGCTATCGCAGTTATTAAGGTGTCTTTAGCAGAGTATGATTTGGCTTGTGGTGACAGCCCATTTTTTTGGCCAAATGGCCCAATATGTCATTACTATCTGTATTAATGGGTAGAGAAAGCATTTTCTAAAATTAATTTATTTAAAAATAAAAATAAAAATCTACTAGCAGTCCCCTTAGGTGATTTGAAAGGGGCTACGCTTCTAAAAATGTGGTGCAGGCCATCACATTTCATTCTCACTTCAACAATATGGTAAATTATGTACTCTACTACATAAAAACAGAGTAGGAGAGCTTTGCACAACTCGGTTCTAGAACCCAGTGACATGGAGAGGCTGTGAAGCCTTCTTACTGTTTATCAACCCTAGATAACACAGACACATGTGCAGTCTTCCTTTAACTGTAGGGAAATAATGGAATCTTCTCCATAAGAACAGAGCTCAGTTCTAGCACTCACTGAGATGGAGAGAATGTGAGAAGCCTTCTAACTGTTTATCAATCCTAGATAACACAGACAGATTGACTTGGAATTAATAGCATGCAATTTTCCAAGGACATCCACAGGGTCCAGTTTGGGAGATGACTCTTTAAGACTCAAAATCTGCAAAGGCTACGCTGGTTTTATTGTTGAGAAAGTGAAAGCTACATATTCAGGGTGCTTAAATATCCAAGAAGTTTGTGCAAGTCTTCCATCCCTATTTCATTTGGAATTTCTTCTCATGGATTTTCATTCTTCAAATGCATTTGAAAAAATCAAAATGGCAGAGAATATTTTTTCCACCCTCAGCAATGTAAGTTGTCCTCCAGTGGAACTTAACAGCACACAATTGGTTTGCTGGTCTTTTCTAATTTCAAGACTGATGTTGATTCTTCGACACATGATTCTCCACTCTACAACCTTCCCATCCTGGTTGATGTTCAATATAAGAAATAAGTTAATACAGATTACACAAGGAGGAACTTTTCAGCTTCCCACAGGAACATGTTATTTAGATTATTTAGATATTGATGTTAAGGAAGCTGGTGCTTTGCCATGGAGTCCTGAATTGGGCAGAGACAAGTTGCTTGAAATTGAATACTTCATAAGTTTTAGCAGAATTCTGCGCCATAATGTTCATTTTGGCCATACAGGGGAGCTATCACAGCTGGAAAATATATGGCAAAGAGCATAGTGTGAAGGAAAGGGGTTGGTTATTCTTAAGGCATAGTGCATGGCTGTCTTTAATTTTATCATTGCTCCAGGAAGGTCTGTGGAAAGTGTCTCTGAGAAAGATCCCAGTTTCAAGAGAGGAAAACTCACCATTCTTATTACGTGAACTCACTATTTGCAAATATTTGCAAATTGGATCAGAGGTGTGGTGTCGAAGGGGATTCTGGTATAACCATATCAAAGGCGGTGGATTTCAAATGGTTTTATGATTTAATTGATTGGGGCAAATCTCAGCTCATAATTATACAGAGCCATTGGAAAAAATCTGTTGCTGGTGTATTGAATATTTTTAAAGAATTAACTGATGGAGCTTCTCACAATGTTATTAATACTATAAAAGGAATTCTTGAATCAGGTGAGGTTTTAGTTTCTTTTGTGATCAATCTTTATTGCATAAGGATGTTCCTTCCTGCATTTGCAGCTGATGGTATTTTCATTTTATTTGTTGCACAGACAATCTTGTGGTATATCAATTAGAAGAACAAGTATCTCGCCTTTCTATTTAGATGTTAGAATATAATGCTTCTCTGTCTCAAAGACAGAGAGAAAGGAGAACTGTACACAACCAAGCATTCGTTTCTGAAGAAAATCATTTTCATAAGGCCCAGGACACAGTTTATGGGTATTCCTGTGATAAGGATGGTGTAACTGAGCTATGTAAGGGAAAAAAAGAACATGAGATTATTATTCTTTCTGATGAGGAGGTAGAAACAAACAGAGAGAGTTGTGCTCCTTCACAATCACATTCATGTGCAAAAGGTGGATTTCAGAAGCCACTATATTGTGAAATTGAAAAGACTATACAAGCTGATAAAAAATCTCACAAATCTCTCTCAAATCATAAGAGTTATAGTAATAGCAGACAGGATTTTTCTTTGGGTACAAGCTATAATAAGATCTGTACTATAGATACTACTACGGGGTCTAGTAACTCTGGTATAAAAGAGCCTCCATTTACACACAAACCATCTGATAACAGAGGCAGTATAGTTCCACAACCTCCTGACCTGATTTTTAATGTTCCTGTCAGCACTCCCCCAGTATCATTGTATAATTCGTCATCTTTACCTACTGTTGGTGATGAAAAACATGTTTCTAGCCAGAAAATACAAGAAAGCTTGAAAGATTTTAACAAAAGCAAGATTTTAAATAGAACTGGGGATGCAGCAAATTTTGGTACTGGTTTAGAGTCACATGGCATTGGGGACGAAAAATATGATGCTGAAAATATAGCTAGAATATCCAGGGTGCATAAACCATCAACTGTCTGCAAATCTGGTGATGATTTGCTCTTAAAGGAGTTGGTGTCTGCTAGGATGGCCTCCTTTCTCCAGGGTATGGAGAGACGGTTTTCTTGAAGATGGGAGTTGTGGATTTCCTCCTAGTGTTATAGCGGACAGGAATACCTGGTGTATAATGGGTTGGCCCCAATTTGTTACCATACCCTGGAGAAAGGAGGCCATCCTGCCATCCTTGTGACTGCTTCATACCACCAATTGATTTTGACCTGTGTTATATTGAATGTCCATATGATATGAATTCTGTTTTTGGGTAAATTCATTTCTGTTTTCCAAATGTAATTATGAGCCTTAGAAGATTTCTCAACATTCAAGTAAAATTTGAGACCTATATAGGACGTGCGTTCCTAAAAGTGGTATCAAATTGCCTCTAAACAGCAAGAGGAGGTTCACAACAGTCAACAATATTATGCATTTATTCATCATTAAGAAATGAATAGATCACTAAGATATCATTAGATGAAATCTAGACTTGGAACTAAAGCATTAAATGGAGCTCAATTAAGGTTCAGTTTGAGTGATCATGGTTTTTCAATTTCAAATTCTGCCAGGACTCGGGCTATTTCGGGCTGAAAAGTCAGAATTTTCTGGCTTCTATTTCCTATCCAAGTTAAAGGCATTATTTTATGTTTCTCTGCATGCCACTGCACATATACATGAATGGGTATGAATTGGACCAATTCCTGCCAGATTTTTGGAGTCAAACCATGTAGTCCTTTAAAAAATAACCAGCATAGATCCATCTAAAAGGGGATCTACCAAGCACCGAGAGGGATCAAATATCTCAAGGTGCAAACATTTTTTTTTAGAGTGGAAGCATTGAGGAAATGTGTAATTCAATGTTTATGGTTTTAGTTTATCTAATTTATATTGTTTTATATATATGCAATTCTAAATAATTTAAATTTAATTTAAGCCGATATGTTATTTTTAATAATATGAGCACGGGAGTTACACATCTCTCCCATACTGGACTGTAGAATGCACCTCTTCGGTGCAATGAAGTATATGCATGATAATTATTAATGGCCTCACTTATGATTTACTGGACTGTAGAATGCACCTCTTCGGTGCAATGAATTATATGCATGATAATTATTCATGGCCTCACTTATGATTTAATTAGAATATTTAGGAGCTGCCAAATGTCTGTTTTTTTTATATTTCAATGTTGTCAAAGTTGGTCTCAGGAATACTTCAGTGGGGGTAAAAATATGCAAGCATTAAAAATTTATTATTTTATAAATATTTTCTATTTTTCCAAAATTATTGACTTTTTCAAGCATCTTCACTGTTTTGGGGAAGAAACGCAATTCTTCACCTGCTCAAACAATCACGATTTTTTCTTGGCAATTTCTCTGCTTGAGGAATAACTTAAGAAAAATCGGAAAATTGTTGATTGCTCAGCGATTTTTTCAACACCGGTACTATATTTCTCATTGTTGAAAGTCTTAGACATTCTGGTATGCCAGTTTATGTTCTTGAGAAGCATGTATACAATATTAAAGACAGCATTAAGACTTGCACTTGTTAAAAACATGGAATCATGTCAAATGTGAGCTTAGTTGCTCTGTCTGCAATAATAGCTTGATGTGTCAGCCTTAAAAGGTTGAAAGTTAAGCATAAAGATTAAGGTGGAACTAAATCAAAGAGAATTATGTAAAGAAAGATTCTGTTCATTTCTTCCCATGAAAACTAGACATTGTTATAATTGAAAATTCAATATGTAACAAAAGCATTATGTGAAAGCATCAATTAATGACCAGGTAACACCACCCTGTTCCATGTTCATGAGCATTAGCATGATCTCAATAGACAATGCCATCAGCGACTGGAGGAAATTAGGAATTGGCCAATTCATCCGCTACCCATGTGAAAGTAAATGGCGTAGACATAAGATATTTGTTTTCCTATCAAACATTAAAATAAGACTGGATATAGCATGCAACAAATGTTCATTTTTTTTTAAAATTGTAACATAAGAACCAATGGATGAATTTCACCCAATAAGCAGGACCATAACAAATAACAGTAACTGTGGAATAGGCGATCACTGAACTTCAGTTAATATAGCTCTAGTCAAGAAATTTGAAATATGTCAGTCAAAAAATTTGCCCAGTTGAGCCATGAGAGAAAGCTGCAATATGGTACATTGAGGCAAAATCAAGACACATCCTATGATCCCTATCATCATCCCAGTCCCCCCAACCTTTAAAACCAGCCTGATAACCTCCTTGATGCTCGTACCTGTACACCTCCCATTCAGGCTTTATATTGAGAACTTTATCAGTTTCTTCAATTTCAGGAGTTTCCTGACCATTGTCAAAACATGGAATTCCCTTGTTAGTACCCTGATGCAAGCCACATTTTCCAAAGTGAGCTGCACTTCTCCTAGGCCCTCTCAAAGAGTAAACTGGAGTGCCAAATGAAGGATACACCACCGCCCACATGGTTATATCCCAGTTGTAATCATCAAAAGCAAAAAATTCTCTTGCTTTAGAATGGATTTTTCTCCAAACTGTTCTATTGAATGCATACCCAATGTTGCCCATTTTCTCGGCAATTAAATTTTCTGACTCTTCCCCCTTATACTTCACATCAGAAGGATCCAAATTTGTAGCATAGCACTCAACACACTTCTGTCGCTTCAATGCAGATAAAAGTTGAATATTTCTATAAGCATTGGGGAAAATAAAATGGTCTTCTTCTATGAAAAGTATATGTCCAGTATGTCGTTTGGTTTCCTCCATCCCATCCCAAATCCAATTCATCATCCACCACCAATGGTGATTCAGGGACACTATTCTCGGAGATCTATGGTTTCCATACTGATCGGCATTTCCTTTACACTTTTTAATCAAGGTATCATCCTTATCCTGGCAATCTCCAGGTGACACGCCAGGAAATGAATCAACAAACAAGTGAGAGGAATAGGGGGCAAAAATCTGCTTTACCTGGCAAAACCTTATTCCTTCCACTATCTCATTCATTTCTTCAAAATACCCATCATGGCTTACAATCAGTAAAGTCTCATCGATTCCCTGCACTCTGGAAAGGCTATCTACAACTAACTACAAATACTGTGGCCTATTGTGCACATACAGGATAATATTTATATGATTTTTAGCCAACTTTGGATGAAGATCTATGTTAAGAGGTGGCAAAGTGTTTCTTCTTTGAAGCTCTCTAGATAAACTATTTTGTGGGAGCAAGTAGAGTTCCTTATTGAAAGCAAGGGATTCGTGTTGGTAATTAAATTCTTGATCATCCTCCTCTTCTTCTGGGGTGCCCATAAGGGTTGTACTTTGTTCCCTGGAGTCTCTACGGGCAGCCTGGGAAAACCCATTTGGTGTAAGAAAAAGGAGAAGCAAACCCAATAACCCAAATCCAATTAAAAAAGCCAGGGTAACGAAATGCTTTGATGCAAAGTTATTGCTGCGGTTTCTGTTGTGTGCAACCATAGTTATCTAGCAACTGTTTTTTATCAACAAAACTGCTCAGAGATGCATCCGGGGCACCAAAACCAAGAGGCGACCATGAACCAGAGAAGCCTGATGTGCATGCATTGGGGGGTGACATGGCCACATCACAACTCGAAAGATGATATCTGTTCAGCAATGAAGAATATTTGTGCTCTGCATCAGAGCTAGGCGCTATGGAATGATAGCCAAGAGCAGTAGAGGCCACACAGTTTGACATATTACCGGCATTAGAAACTTCCCGGGGACTGCCAACAGAGAAGGTATAAACCCCGGTATCTGGCCTATAATCCAACCCTACCCAAACAGACAATCCCGTAAATATAAGTCCCAACAATCCCAACAAAATACAATTTGAAAACCACATACAACAATTAGCGCCTGTTAAACCCCGGTAATGACTACGATTTCATATACCCAACTGGAGAAATCGAACCGAATACTAAATTAAATCATATGTTGTTAAACTTCAGGGGTTGAACATTGAATACAATACAGAAATGAATGCAACAATAACCAGTTACTACAGAAAAAAGGAGGAAAACAAGGAAAAAAAAATCCATACCGTATATCATCTAAATCGAAGCCGATCGTTCCGAGCTGAGCTCCATTCCAATAGGGATGATCATGGAGAACTATTCAAAACGAAATAAATAAAGAATGGAAAAACAAAATGCCATGGAGCTTTGGTGAAATGTTTAATCAGTGATATTTTTTTTTTGATTCGCCATCGCTTAAGCGATGCATAAACAAAGAATGGAAAAACAAAATGCCATGGAGCTTTGGTGAAATGTTTAATCAATGATTTTTTTTTGATGCACCGTCGCTTAAGTGACGCTTATGGTCAAAATTTTAAAAAAAAATTTAACCTTCTTATTTTTGGTAGGTTTAAAAGAAAAAATCCACGCGCCGTCGGAAGTAACTGTCGGATTTTGGATCGAAATGTAGTAGTGCCTCGACCACCGGGGCCTTCTTCTTTTGCCTCTTCAACATTTCGAGTTTGAAAACTTCCTGCCATATATGAGAATGTACACATTAAGCTATTTCTAGAGAAGTTGCAAACATTGAGATATCAAAGTTCATTATTTCACTTCATCTATGTTTAATATGACAGAAGTAATTATATGAAGCAAATATGTGTATGCATATAAGCTGAAATTAGAACTCTGGTGAGAAACAAAATCTACATTGCAATAAAGAAATTTCAGGCTCGTCGTGGGTGCCATAACCATCACATGGCTCAGGAAAGATAGAGGAATTATGCAGGCCTTTCAGCGGTGTTAGCTTCTAACAAAACACTGCCCCAGAAATCTATGGCCAATCAAACTACATGCAGTAATACATCCCCCTCTACCAGCTTGGGTTCTAAATCGGCCGCGAACCGGTTGCGCGGAACAACACGGAGAAATACGACTGGGGTTTAAAGGACACGGGTAGCACAAAAAATGGGACAAACATTCCAAGCCCCACAGGGAGAGGCCACGGAAAACCTACTCCTAGCCAAACATCATCACACAGGGCGTATTGGTGCAGACAACGTAATGACTGTCTGCACCAAACCCCCTCAATCACTAAACGCAAGGTTGCATAACAAAAGGCAGTAGAAAAAAAAATACTGAGTGGGTCAAACAACCCCCCCCCCCAACCTTTTCGCGGACAGTAATGCCACAAAATCCCCAATATATAGGCATGTAACTTAACGGGGCAAGGGAAAACGACCTCAGAAAAAACCAAACCGTAGAAAAACCAACCAAATCCTCAATAGAACGGAACGGGTAAGGCGACAAGATCCTACCTGGAAACACTGCGTGAACGGCGGGAAGAAAAACTGTCAAACTCCCACAGTTGAGCCACCTGGACGTGGGTACCGACAATGGGGTCCTTGCAAGCTTGAGAGGCCGACAGTGCACTGGAGCGAATGATCACGACAATTGAAAATAGAATAGAAAAATAAAACACGACCCCATATATATATACCCATAAGCGGTGGGTGGGAAATCAAATCGGACGGTGGAAGACTAACTAATCGGGGGGCGAAAGCATATTTCTTTCCGCAACGGGGGATGGCCAAACCACTAATCCATCCACGGGGGCAACCGGCTCGGAACTTCACAAGACTAATCGCCGTGACAAAAGTGGAATCGGGAGCCACAACGGTGGAGCCGTGAAGGATAAATCAATCCGCAATGGGTAAAGTCTAAATCAGACGAGAACGACTAACTGAACGGAAGGCTAGTGACCTCAGCAGTCGCAACGATGAGATCATAAAGGGCGCGACCCTCCATAATGTTAGGATTTAAAACGGCTAGACGACTGGAAAGATAGAGCTTTCCACAGCTGCAACGGTAGAAGCCCACAACTCACGGACTGGTGAAAATAACAAAACGGGACCCGAAACGTCAAAGCGATAATCTGGAGAGTTAGTAGTTTTCCGTCTGCAATGGCGGAGATATATATAACAAATCATCTCGATGTAAACCAAAACATAGCCGATTGAAAGAAAAGTATCGGAGAAAACGTTTAAACCAAAACTTGTTATTTCGCCGCAATGGCGGGAGCTCCAACCAAATAAACTTCCGATTCGAACATGCTGAAAACACATTTAAAAGCAGCGATAAGGCTTGAACAAATGGTGGATTGTTTCAAGTGTTAGAGGAAGAATCAAACAAGTGATAGATCAATCCAAGCATTAGAAAATCATTCTGGAAAAATCATTAGATCAGATCAAAGAAGAAAAATCAAACTAATCCAAGCAAAAGGAGGGTCCTAAATTTTTTTGGAATTTGGGGAAAATTGTTGCAGCTGCAACAATTGGCGACTACCTGGTGAACCCCAGATTTTTGACTTAACTCCTCCCAGTAAAAGACTATCTAGCTCAAAATTGAAATATCCTAGATGTTTGTATTCCTAAGTTGGCCAACTCATGCATTTAAATCATTGAGAAGTAGTCCATTCTTTGGGAGATGGTAACATCAAGAATATTTGCAAATCTGAATAACTCTTTAGATTCCAAATAAGTGAGATCTATTTTACCTGTCCTTAGGTAGTTTCGAGCTTGAACACCACAGAATTGTAACATATAGTAAACAGCACTATCCATTTGTTCCCCATTCCCATGCCAACTGCACTTTTGTGCTACTTGAACTTTAGTTCTTGTGAGTCCTCCATCTGCCTTTATTTCTGAATTTTCTTCAGGCTCCTCCATCCATAGTGTCCTTTTGTGTGAGAGAAGAATTTACTGTTCATCTCATGGACAGAGAGGAACTTTCGGCAATTTGAAATTCATGCTTTTGATACTTTGCTTTGATATGTATTGTTTCTTTAAGGAGTTTTGACTCTTTAGTAGCTTTTAGCTTTTCTGAAATTATGGCATGGGATCATTTATATATGATGTACTGTCTACTTTGCTTCCTTTCCGTGGGTCCTCTGCTTTCACTCCCTTGGACATCTTAGATGTGAAATGGATGGAGCCTCGAAATAGTATTCCAGCCCTGTTACTTCTGAGTTATTTACAGGGGTTAAGTAGAACTTCAATGAAAGCATGGCCAATTAGGAAAACTGCTACTAGGAGACACTCTGTGTTTCAAAGCACAGTATTTTGCTCCATATTTCAGTTAATTAAGAACCATGATGTTTCCATTGCAACCAAAAGTTTGCCTCTTTATTCGAAACCAACAAAAATAGCAACCAAGCATTAAACTAAAAGAAAGCAAAATCAAATCAAATAATCAAATAGAAAACAACATCAAAGCATTAAATAAAAACATCATTATTTATGTGCAAAGCAAAAAGAAAAGAAAAGAAAATGTGTGCCCGCCCTTAAAAATCTTCAATCAAACAAGTTAAAGGGCTAGGCTGTGGTGAAGGTCAAAAATCTATCCATGGTCTAAGTGTACCATTTTCAAAATCGAAACCATGTCCACTAGTCTACAGTCATCTTTATCAACCTAAGGAAGTTGAAGGAGCTCAGGCTGAGTGTCAATTCTAGAACTGGCCTTTCCTGAGGTATGATGTTTTAGCTTAAGCTCGGTTAGATAATTTCCTAGGACAAAATCAGCAGATTCATTACCTTCTCCTAGCTTAGTGACAGTGTGCTTCATGTAAGGTTCTCTCAAAATTTTAATTTGATTAGGGGTACCCTTAAGAGGCAACCATAAATGAGACCAATCTAAAGCAAAATAACCTTTTAATCTGGCAGAACAATCTTGGTTGAGAATAAGCCCATATCCACCTGGTATTTCAGCCACCATAACGTCAATAAATTGACATATCTTGTTTTTTGCAGAAAAGCGAATGAGAACATTTTTCATCTCTCCCACTACTTTGACTCCTGTGCTGTCTAATTGCGTTAATTCGTAGGCTGTGGACTCTGGTTGTCTGTTAATATTTTTGCAAACCTCAAGTGGCATAACATTCACCGCTGATCCAGAGTCTACCAAGCAATTATGCACATTATGATTCAACATTTCTAGGGTCAAAAGAAAAGGCGAGGTTTCAACTTTTTCTTCCCAACCTGGTTCTATGTCTTCTTCTCCTGGTTGGTTTTGAGTGGGTATATCTTCTTTAAGATCCTCAATTTATTCATTGTTTCCTTGATCAACACCTGCCTGTTCTTCCACAAGTTTGATAGGCCCACTGATTGGCTCGGTTTCCTGGTTGACAGTGGTGACTTTAGGTGTTTTATCTTTCATATTTACATCAATCTGTCTCTTGACCGTCTCTTGCAATTTTTTAATCTTCGAAATTATTGCATTGTCTTTAATTGCTAGGTCCATATCTTTTGTTGCTGTTGGTGTGCATTCAAATTTAAAAGCATTCTCTTCTGTGTTGAAAAGCGAGCTACCATTCCATAAGAACATGGTATCATCATCTTGTTTCTCTATGGTCTGGTTTTTCTCTTCTTCCTTACCACTGTCTTTAGTCAATTTAAATTCCAGCAGCTTATTCATCACCAATGTCATCAAATTTAACCATTGGGGACACTTCTTTTCAGAATGAGGTTGTTGGTGAAAAGTGCAGAAATTATCCCCCCCTACTTCTGTTATGTTTATTTATGGTAAATTCGGTGGAGGTATTTTCCATTGGTTTCTATCCTCTCTTTTTGAGTAGTAGGGTTTGTAAGTTCTCTGAACTTCCCTCTCTTTCTCCAGATCTATTATTCGGTTGGACAATTTCTGAATCGTTTTCAACATTCCCTGATAATCATGTGATTGTTCATCTTTAGGTTTAGACAACAATAAGGATCTTCTCTTGGTAGTTTTCTATTTAGGTATATTGAGATAATCTGCTACACTTTGTTTTTCAGCCTCTACCCTTTCCGCTTCTTCATAAGTCTCTACCAATGTAGGTCCGACCTTCATCTTGGCAAACATGGCCAACTCAGGTCCTAGGGCTGAGGTATAATATTCAATCAGGACCTTGTCTGAGGGTCTGTTAGCTTCAGAAAAGTTCTTTAGGAATGCTGAAAACCTTTGAGTGAAACTATGTACCTTCTCATTCTTCTCTTTTTTTAACAAACCAAGACCTTTCATCAGTGAGGCATGTGTCTTTTGGGCTGAGTATTTACTTCTGAAAGTCCTTTTGAAAGTGTCCCAATCAGGAATGGAGTTTGCAGGAAAAATGAAATACCAGGATGTTGCTGCTCCTTTAAGGGTGTGAGGGAACAATCTACAGACAACATCTTCGTATTCCCCAACCCTTAACCCTTCTACTGCTAAATAGAAACTTTGCAAGTGGTCATCTACAGTAGTTTTTTCATCGGGGTCAAACTTGGGCAGCAACTTATCAAAGGCTTGAGGTAGGTTATGCAAAGGAGGTGTGAGGTTCAAAGGTGATCTAGCTCTCCAAGCCGACAGTGGGTTGGGATGATTCACATTTATACCAACCATGAGCAAAGGTGAATGACCAGGAGTCTGAGTAATAAACATAGGAAGATGAAACTGGGCTTTCTTGCTTCAAAGGTAGAACCAAAACCTCTTTGTACTTGGGTTAGGTTGAAAGCTTCAAAACATTTGCTGGTGAGGTAATCTTGGGAAAATAAGTTTCCACGGCCAGCCATGCACTGGCGGCCCTCCTTCTAGCGCTAGAATTGTTGAGGCCTAGAAATTCGCAGGAAACAACAGCAAGGGATTCTCCCTAGTCAACGTTCCCAATTAGCCCGTGACTGTTTGGTATAGGGAATCCATCCAGTTTGCGGTCCGGCTACCGTAGGTCAAGTAACAAAAAAAAGGGTTTTACCGGTTGCAGCCCGGTCCACTGTGTATTTTTTATTTTTGACTTAAGTATGATATGCAAGTGCCTAATTAACCATCCAGGGTGATAAAGGATGCAAGGGGCATTCACAACATGATGCGCAGGTTCTTACCTCTCGTCTTAGCACTCACAAGCATCTCAATCACATATGCAGCGGATGCAAGGGGAATTCACAACGTGATGTGCAGGTTCTTACCTCTCGTCTTAGCACTCACAAGCATCTCAATCACATATGCAGCAATAAAATAAAACTATCTATCTATCTATCTATCTATCCCCAGATAGCAAAAATGTAACTTATTTATGAGTAATGTGTATTGTGCATGTATGATAAAGAGAAATCACAGATAGCTGATATTCCTTCCTACAATGCATGAACGATTAGAGATATTTAGACAATCAGATAGCCAATTGTTTATGAACAACATACATTACTCATGGTGGTAAATCCACATAATAAACCAGAAATCATTCAAACAAGAACATAGGCTCTAAGAGTTAGAACGATCTCACAGTTAATGGACCAAAAGCTGGAAAAAAAAAATAGTTCATCTTTCCGCAATCCACAGCATAACATTTGAAAGTCCCACCAATATTTCTCCAACAGGAAAGCAATAATTCTTTATTGCAAAAAAAAGTAGTTCTTCTTACAATATTGCTTTACATGTCTAACTGGGAAAAAGCCCCTCTTCCTTCTAACCCTTCTACATTTATACAAAAAGGGCAAGACTGTTGGGCTGCCCAAAGTAACCTTTGGGCTTCCCAACTCTTCACCTCCAATGTTTCACTTTTCTCAAATGTTTTTACAAAATTGTTACAAATTACAAAATTGACCAATCTTTTACGAGGAGGGTCCCACTTGGGTGTCCAGAAACTTCTTCCACGCCAAAGCTTCAGAGGCAATGCCTTCAAAGGCACAAGGTTCCAGAAACTAAATGTTGATCTCAAACTTCGCAGCCTGGTTCTTTATAGCCTCAATTTTGGCTGTGCTCAACCGAAGCTGATCCTCCAAAAGCTGCACACTGATGGCTGACTGATCTACTTCACTCCTTAAGATCTGATCATCCAGGGCTTTAATATGTTGTACTTTTGCTTCCTCCTCCTGATATCTCTTCTGCAACATCTCCACAAATGAGCTGTGGTCCGGGAAAACATCAAGCCTCTATTCGGCCTCTATTTGGCATCGATTGTAGGTAATAAGGAGCCTTCTGAAAAACTCTGTGCATGCTCCTTTCATCTTTTTAATGGCCTTTTTGAAATCCTCTGCGGTATTTATAGCAAACTCCAGTAAGTCATAATCTCGCTTGAGGGCCTGTTTATCCTTCGGTGGCAGCTCTCCTAGAGTTTCTTCATTATTCTCCATCCTTGCCATTCTTGTAGTCAGGACTTCAAGGACGTCCTGAGATCTATCAACAAAGTAAGAGGAGGTTTCCAAGATTTCCTCTAATCGGCCATCTACCTGTAGAACTTTGCGTCTCTCCTCTTCTATGGCAGTCTGCAGCTGCAACATCCTGGCCTTTTGTGCAAGCACATGCTCTTTAAATGGTTGGAGGTTGACCTGCTGCTCCTTTGCTTCCCCTAAAGCAGTTGTTAGAGAAGATATATGCTCTTGAAGTTTCCTTTCTTGTTCTTGAGCTTACTTTTCATTTGCCTCCCAGGTGGTTTTCTGCATCTCTAAGTCTTCTACCCTTCCCATTAGTTGTTCCTTCTCCACCTTTAGTTCTTGATACTCTTGCTGCATTTTCTCGAGACGCTCTTGTGCAGCTTCACTAGCTTGTCTCTCTGTTTGGAGGAGTTGCAGTTCATCTTTTGAGGATTTCATCTCCCTTTTCATGTCCTCATATTTCCTCTTTAGCCTATTGCTTTCCTCTCTCTCCTTTCTCAATGTGTCTTTCAGTTGAGCAGAGGACTTGTTGGATTGCTCCAAGTCTATCATAATCTTGTCCACATTGTCTTCCGAGGCTTGAATCAATGCAGCTCCGGCTCTAATGGTGAATCTTGGATCTTGGTCTATTCCAAACACAACGGGCGTATCCGTTATCATTTTCCCGGGAAGACCTCCAGCTTCATCCTTCCTTTCCGTCCTCTTCACTATCCTCTTTGTCTCCCTGTCATAAAACACAGTGTTAAAATCAGGTATTTCTTCCCCTTTCTTTTGTACAAAGGGGACCATCTTCAGTGTAGGGACCACAGATTGTCTAGGTGTGCTAGTTGTCAGTACTTTTGGGTCCTGAAACTCAGGGTTCTCCCTGTCTTGGGTTTTCCTTCCAGCTGTGTCAGAGGCTGACAATTCTGTCTCTGTTTGTGTCAGCTTTAGCCTTTCTATTTCTTGCTTCTGTAGCTTTTCATGAAGCTTCTTTTTTCTTTCTTCTTCTTCTTTCCTAGCATCTTCTTCTGCCTTTTTTGCTCCTTCTTGGGCAACTTTTCTTTTTTCTTCTTCTTCTCCCTGTAGCCACCCTGCAGCTTCCTGTGCCAACCTTTGGGCATCTTCAATTCTCTTTCTGGCTTCGTCATTAGCTTTATCTTGTTCATCCGCTCCCTTCCCACCTTTTGTGGTAATTTTCTTCTTGAACCTTCTCCTTAAGGCTGTTAGATTCAACGCACTGCGGAAGATGGATTCTTCCCTATCCCAATGGTGGGTGTATTCAAAATGTACGTTGTTTTCCTTGCAATTTTCAGCCACTTTACCCCGGGAGTCATTTCGATGGATGGGCATCTCACCAAAATGAAACCTTTCCAACTCTTGTACGAACTCATCAGCTTTCTTCACTCTGGTGAACCTGTAACTTCCTATCTTGAAGGGCAAAGGAGGATAGGCAACCTTCTTATGCTCAAACAGAAAGCTCCCTATTCCATCCAGGAAGACTTGCCTGACGGCCTCTGTATGGATGATGTAGTCTATGGCGTATTGGGGTAATAATGAGGGCACTCTGGAACCCCCGAACATTCTAAAGTAAAGGCCATCCTTGGTTAAATAATACTCTGCATATTCTTCAATCATTTGTAGTGCCTCTTCTGACATACAGTTACCTTCCTTCAGAAAAATGAGGCTGTACAATGGCAAGATGAAGTGTTCCATGTTCAGGCCTCTGTTATCCGTAAAGCCCTATCTATCCTAGATGACTTTATTCCTTTATCCCAAGAATACAAAGAGGAAACTATCATCCATTTCTTCCAAGAATCTACAGGTGAGAGGAAAGAATCCTTTTAAATTCATGTTTGAAACCTGATAGTCAGTTTATAGGTTTATCTCATCCTATGACCTAGCTCTGTTCAATAAAGAAACCTAGTCTTGTATTACCTTATCTAGTCAATTTTTGGGGTTAGATACTAATGGCTATGTTGCAAAGTCACTATTGAGTCTATTGTTTTTCCTAAGTACTTTCCCCGTTGAGTATGAACTTCCAGGACAGTCCTTTCAATCCTGTTGCCTTAAATTTGATGAGTTCCTAGCTGAGAACATTCATTCTCAGTTAGTCAACTTCCATGATACTAGAGTTTTCAGATTCCAATCCTTTTTGTTGAAGATTTTCTTGTCACACAATGAAGATAGCCTACAGTTTCCTGAATTGGTACTTACTGATGAAATGACCCAGAATTATTGCAATTTTATGAATGGTTTGATGGTAGAAATATACAGTGTTTTCTTTAAGGAAAGATTTCCCAGAGTATTACTAGAGATGAAGGAAATATTGCAGCTTTCCCCTAGTAAAATGATAGGGGACTGGTTCCTTTTAGAATTTGAGACCATTAAAAGATTATATGTATTTGTGCACCATCCCTATATTCTTCTGGACTTTCTAACAACTAGGATATTCTCTTTGGAATTTCTTAGACAAAAGCTTACAGTGGAAAGGGAACACATCTTAAAATTCAGGAAGAGTTTGGATATGAAATTTCCTTGGGAGGAAGGGCCATATGTTGTCAAAAGTAGGGCTGTTTTACCCATAATTGATAATATGCTCAAGAGCATGGGGTTTTCTTTGGGAACTACAATCAACTATGATCCACACTAGGTAATTTCCAAAAGAAGACACGAAAATAACAATAAGCCTTTTGAACACACTGAAGTAGTTGGACTTAGGGAGGCAACTAATTAGGAACATTATCCTGACAAAGCTCCAGATAATGTTAGCATGGGACAAGAATTTGTATTTTCCTTACCTGGAAATAATTCACCTCAAATAGATCTTTCTAATATAGTTGCAATTGCTAGTAATATCTCATCCTTAATGAGTTTTTCAGGGACTTCCAAGAAGAGAGAGCAATCTTATTTCATGGATACTAAAGAAATAGACACTGCTAGTACACCAAAGAAGCAGAAAAAAGAACAAGAGGGACCAATGGTGTAGGTGAAGAAAAGCAGTATGAAAGGTAAAAAGAAACAAGAAGGATAAATTATTCAAACTTCCACTCAACTTATTCAAACTTTTGAATTGATAGAGTTTGAGAAGGAGAAAGAAGAATTGAACATTGAATTGACTGATTATAAAGCCAACTTGTTAAAGATGGAAGAAAAAGAAAAGCAGTGGGACAAAGATGCTAAGCTTCTGGTAGAAAGTGAGAAGGACCTAAAAGCTAAGTTAGCAGCAAAAGAAAGAGAATTATAGGAAAAATATGAAAGAGTTAAAGTTCAATCTATTGTTCCCTCTATAGAAGTAAAGTTGAGAGAGGTAGAGCTCACAAGGTTAAAACAACAGAACCATAATATAGAAGATATATCTCTGAAAAAAGAAGAAAAAAAGAAGCTGGAGGAGATATGTCAAGAGTTAATAAATCAGAATTCTAAGCTAACAAAGCAGGTGGTTGGCCAAATGTCCTTGCAAGGAGCCAAATATATGATTTGGGATGAAATTATTAAGGAATATAATAAGTTTAGACCGTATTTGGAGTTTATTGTAGATCAGGAGAGTGATTTGAAGGAAGCTAGATTAAATATTTTGACAGTAAAGCAGAGATTAAATAAGAAGCCAATGGAAGTGGCACATAATGCTATCAACTTTTTGACTTCCTTGTCAGAAGATCATATCAGAAGGTTTGGTATCCAAGACAAAAATGTCATTGCATCCTAGGCTAGAAAGGTGACTGGAAAATACAGGATGTTGGATACTATGCAGGACAAAGTTGACATTATAAGTCATAGAGTCAAAGAAGTGACTAACTTATTCAGTCCATTGGTAAATAGGGGAATCCCTTTATTCTGGGAGGAAATGGGACCACTATTGTCTCAATAGGAATATTTGGAGAAGCTAGTAAATTGCAGGTCAGACCATAGTAAGTTTCAGGAAATGCAGTAGGCTCTGTCTATAAGAGTCATGTTTGATAAACTAGTCGAATAATTTGAGTTATTGTTTGATTTTAGAGTCACATGTGCCAAGGTGCCTAATCTTTCATATGTAGAAAGCATGGAGCTTAGAGTTCTGGCACATGAAATGGTTGTTGCAGAGTTTCCTAAGTAGGAACAGTGGAGGACAGTTCAACAATTTGTATCAAATAAATATAAATTACAACCATGAAGATATCAATAGTAGACAACACACGGGAATTTCAGCGAAGAATAAATTTTAGGATAAAATGTTATTTTAATTTCATTTAGTTAAGAAGTTTGTTATCTCAGAGTTGCTTTGTAATAGACAAGCACTTTTACACATGCAATAAACGGTTTAAAGCTTTAAACAGTTAGGTTATTGTTCAACTCAGGAATGATGTATAAGTATTCAAACTTTTGATTAAGCAAGGGTTGGAACCCATGAGATTTTGGGGATTTGTGTATTCGAGCATTTTCTTTAATTAAAATTACAGAGCCGAGAGTTGGAGGTTTGTAGAGTTTCCTGTGTTATTCCATGTTGCAGTTTGTACTTTCTTTTCTCATGTGAATGTTTTTCCAGTTTATCTTTCCATTATGTATTCCTTCATGTCTGAAATGAGTGTATAACAGATTATAATTCATATTTACTATGCTCTAGCTGTTGTTTTCAGATATTCACCAAGCCTTTCTTCTAAAGTTGATATAGAACTCATTCTTATAATGCTCTGTGTTAATGGTCTATACATGTTCTTCTTTTTCCACCAGATAATCAAATTTTGACTGTGATTGAGTAGCTACCTTGTCTCTGTTAAAAATTCCATGCATAAGTTCAGTTTATCTATATTCATTTCTTGACTCCATAGCCCAATGGTCATGTGTTCTGTTTCAACCAATCTTATTAATTACAAACAATTCTGCTTATACATATCTAGCCTTGTTAATATTCTGTGAGAGATCCCTCTTTGAAGAGAAAAATACCACTTTTCTCTTTTAAAGTGGCTTTTGCTGTTACATGGGAATATCCTTCACAAACTCTGGTAATTTTCCAGTGTTAACAGTCGGGTCCTGAAATACCCCTTTTTTACATCACCTATTATACCCTTTTTTCCTTGCCTTACTCCATTCTATGCACCAGACAGATGATCTTTCCTCACAAGTGAGCCTGGAATCTTCATAGGTATGATTAATTATTGTTTTATCTTATTAATGTGTATTATTGATATGATCAAAACTCCATCTCTTGAATTATACTAATACATCGTGATTTCAAAAAGATAGTTCAATATTTGAGAAGTACAGGTGTAGCGACCCGAGTGGTTTGAAGGGAAGATGTGCTTTCGATACTGGCTGTCACTCACCAATCATAGCCCCACATGCTGGAAGCATATAGAGGCCATCATTTCACGTATTCATGGAATATGCTTAGCTGCAACAGATTCAGCTGCGACAGCGCACCGTTATTGAGGGTCTAGTTGTGATAGGCAGGGCATTTATTAAATTGATTTTATTTATTCATTAATGACTCACGCAACATGATTCCCTATATTCTCTGCTCACATTAAATTCCACTCACAACTGTGCGGCTTGTTGTAACAGGGAATCCTGAAGATTGTAGATCTTCATGGCTGCCCGATATTAGTGGGTGAAGGTTATGATTGATCATGTATAAATATTGGGAAACATCTTGAGCCAAGGGTTGGTTGATATTTGATATAATGTGTAAGCTGTGATAGAGAACTGTACTTTCATTTTTCCATTATAATATAAGGAGTAGGATTCTTCAGACTTCTACGTTTTAATTTGTTTTAGTTCCGGCGTCTCTGTTCGAAGGCTGGGCCTACCTTCCCATAGAGATCTCCGAGTTAATTAGATGTTTTGATTCCTTTGTTGTGTGGTGTGGAACTTATAGTAGATGAATTCCTTACAGTAGCTGTAACAGTAATAGTTAATCATTGTGCTTTCTTTTGATAATCTATATATGTATTTCCCTTAAGCTACAATAGTATGGTGTGACAGTCAACTGTATAGGTTAGTTTCCATTATGCAAGTGTGTGCTAGCTGTAACAATCAAGCTCATCTCTAGTTTCTTTTATTTGCTTGTCTTTTTCAGGTTTGCTAATTCAGTCAGATTATAGCTTAGAATTGTTTAGTTCAATTCTTGTATTTTTTATTCTTATATCAGTGGGATTAAACTAGTAATGATGGATCTGCATATAATATTGTAATGTTAGGATTTAACTTCTTGCAAAAGTAATCTAGTCATTTATTTCTAGAATATTTAGTTTTATGATTGAAGTTGTAGGAAGGTAATTCCAATTCTGAAATTCTTAAATAGGTAATTTAGATCAGTTTAATCATGTGAGGAGTTTGACTGAGCAGATAGGTAGGATAGTGAATTCTTCATTCAATTAATTAGCTATTTAGTGTTTATGCACATACAATGTGAATTATCTTTTAAATAAAAATACTTCCTTGCGTTGACAATTTATATTGAGGATTATGTATGTTGGTTGTAACTAACTAGAAGATAGAGTGACAAAAACCTCTCACACTCAGTTGTCCATATAGTTCTTCTTGATCTTCTCCCATCGCAACACCTCCTCTTATTACCACAACAATATTTGGTTCATGTGGTTCAATTGAAATATTTTGGATGTTTGGATTAGTATTTTGTGGTGAGTTCTAGTTCCCCACATTCATGAACTTCCATTTTGCAATCAACTGAGAATATTCCTAGACAACATGACAACAAGAATTAGGATACGAACACGTTGTAGTAGGATTTATGGAATCCCTAGTAAAATTTCTAGGATTCCCACAATTATAACATATAAATTTCCCTCTTCCATGAACAAATCCTCCTCCTCGTCCTCGGCCTCTAAAAATTCCTCCCCCTTGGGTTGAGGGTATTGTGTTTCCAGATATTGAGCATAAGAGTATTGAGTCTAAGGAAATTGAGCTTGAGGTCATTAATTCTGCATTTGTTCATTGTTCTTCATCTAGTAGGTTTCGACTTTATTTTCCTGTAGTAGTTTGTATGCTCTACAGTCTTTCTCATCATTTCCTATTGATCGACTGAATTTGTAATATGGACTTGCCGGTTCACTTACTATTTTTTTTAATTATAGTAATTCCTCTAACTAATATCCTTGAGTCTGACAGATTCTACAATGCGACATTCGTTGAGTATTCACTAGATTTGATGCTCCTGATGTGACATAATTCATAAATGTCAGACATAAATATTTATGGTGTCCCTTGGTCCTACATTTGGTACACCAGAGTTCCTCTTGTATTTCCTTTCCTTTCTGGATATAATGTAGCTACAATGTAATATTGGCAAGTTGGGATTGCATATGCATCCTTCCTACACTAGTTTCTTTGACCAGTGAGACTTCCAACTTCATGGTGAGCTCAAGAGCCTTGTTCTATGATAAAATGTTCTACTCAATTAATGGGATATGGATATGCAATAGCATCGCTGCAATGAACAATTATTTCTGTTGGACATCCAACAAATAAAATATTAATTTATCCATCAAGGTTTTGAATCTTTGGTCAAAGTCCCAAACAGACTTTGTAGGAAATTGTTTAATCTCTTTCAACTTTGTAATGAACTGTCTTAGATTTTAGTTTCTTAAACTCATCTATCAATGCTTTCCATATCTAATCCATTGTCTTCTGATGGATTCTTGCAGGAAATATAGAGAATTTCATGTACCAGTCGAGTGCACAACCTATGAGGTTCTTGATCATCTGGGATTTCTTTATGGCCTCATCTTGGACCTATCACATGGTCCATATGACTTTGCATAGAAACCAATGTTTCTCAAGTTCCTCTAACTCATTTCCATTAAGTATTTGTAACTTTATATCATTTCAATACATTTTGTTTATTTGGTATCGTTGAATTAAAAATTACACTACTAGGAGTTCCCTGACTTTTATTTCCACTATTACTGTTAGTCTGATTAGAAAAACCCTTAGGTGGTGTGTTTCTATATCTTACCTTGGGTTATGTACATAGGGTCACGAGTATGCCGTAATATTGATCTAGATTCAGTTCTTCTTCTTCTTCGGTTTTTTCATATATCATTTTGTACTCCTCTTCTTCATCACAATATCCTATGTCAAGGTGTGAAGCCAATTTGTAATCCTCACCTCCGGTCGCACTACAAATTCCTCTTCTTGTCACAATCCTTCTTCTATTTCCCTACTAAAATATTTTTCCACTCCTTAGGAATCCACCTTCTAGCTCAGTCTCACTATTACAAGAAAACATATCAGTTTATTGCCATCCATTCTTCCCGCAATATTTCATGCGACATATCTCGAGTCTCCGTGGACAAATATTTACTCGTCGAAATCCATTCTCAAGATCCTTTTTTCACACACTAGCATTGTAGTCCACAGTTTCAAATATTTCAGATATTGACCTCATGATCCTCGAAAAAATTCTCTTTCCATCTGACTGTATGATTTTTTTATGTCAAATAAATTTTTTGTGATATATCCTCCCAAAATGCTATATACCTGGAAGTCAACATCCCTAAATATAATATTTCTCACCGTTTTCAATTGTTGGATCAGCTGAGGACTCCCCTCGATCGGTTATCCTAGGAAAATTTTCATTTGGGTCTCTAGCTTCGACAGCCACTCATGCAATACAATGGGAAACTTAGTAAAAAAATATCATTATTGTTTGTGTAAAGGTATCATTCCAACCATTCAGTCGAGATCAGTTTTGATCCTTCACTTTCCTCCTGTACGAACTCTCATGCTTTATAATCAACCCAATCTTGAATTTTCGGCTTCGTCGGAGCTAGACCATATCTGCGTCGAAATGATTCATGGTCCTGACAACATAACAATTTGTTGGCTTAATTTTTCTCGACCTAGTTTCATATGCTTTGTTCATAAACAAAACCCAAGATATCAGCCAGAGAGAGGAGAAATCCATCGACAACACCTGTGATGCAGATGAAGTCTCACCTGAGATATCTTATGGGGAATGTCAGAAACATGTTTTTGCAATTATGTCGACGATTTCCTCCTTATAGCAATACTAAGTCACTGGATCGAAACCAATACCTAAACATCTTCCTAATTTATTTAAGACAACCATCTATCGATCTGTCGATATATATAACATAATATAACATCAAGCATTAACATATATTAACTATCATTCCATATGATCATGTGAATATATGTACGACACATATATGTAAGTTATTTTAACAAAAATTTTTGCTTGATATATTTAGATCAGCTCATTCACAACAATTATGCATTCGACAGAAACATAAATATCAGAAACATAGAGCGACAAGATAACGTCGAAAACCATCTGGGAAAAACCACAAATTGCTCTTCATCTGGCATGAGAATTGGTTTGGTACCTTTAGTATGTGCACTCAGCTTGCAGACTCCTCTTTAGATATTTGTTATAGTTCATACATTATTCTCCCATTTCATGCTCTCTATTTTTTGTCTCTCTCTATATTTCTATGAATGGTTGATCTGCACATAACTTGGATCAATCCTCCCCTTTCCTCCGACTGGTCAACATGCACATAGCTTGGGCTGGTGCTTTTATAAGATTTATGCTTTTACACTTCTTAATTTAAACCGTTGACTAACTCTCAAATATTAGACGACCTACTCTCTTTATATTTTAATACATTCAGTTACATCTAAAAAAATAGGCACTATCGACCCAAAATGCAATCATGATTTATTGCTAAAAGAAATCTTTTAGTCTAATTAACTCTTTCCCCAAAATTAGTCAAACTATGCTTTTCGAATTTATTTATTTCTCTTCTGTCACAGCTCCTTTCATTGTGGCTTTTCCTCATCTTGTGACCGGAATGTTGGGACCAAAATCTTCATCTTTTCAATCATTATTATGGTTGTCTTTTCCTAGGGCCAACAAGGACATCTTTTGTGGGGCTATTGGGAGAATTATAGGTTTAAATTTATCCAAGTATAGGAGCATCCTTTGTATATTCCTCGATCTTATCAGGTATATTTGGAAGCTTGAATATAGGTTTAGGTTTTACCTTTGTGAATATGCATTTGAACCTCTTGCAACCCAAATATTCCATAGGGTTGAACTTGTTGGAAATTGTTTAGTTATCTCACCATATCTATATTTTCCACCATTCTAACAGAATATCCTACCAAACATGGGAATGTTGAACATATTTCTAGTCATCATCATATAATGCGATCCAAGTATCATTATTTTCCTCAAATCCTCAAGTTGTGAAGTCAAATATGGTTCAGAATCAGTAATTTTACACCTTTGGCCACCGCTGGCTTTCCTTGTGGTCAATGTGTGGTACCTCTATGTGTAACGACTTTTTTCCTTGAGAAATAAGAGGTGCCACTGCAACTTACCTTTATGCAATGAGAGTTTCTCCCTTGGTAATGCTCTGTCTCCTTGGACAAAGAGTGATGCCCGAGTTTTAAAAGGAAAAATGGAATCTTCGAGAGGATTCTCTAAGATTGACTTCGTGGATCCTAATCCCTAAGATTCAGGACTACCAGGGATAGAGATCCATTAGAATAGGATCCTCTCTCCACCTCACCCATGAGATCCTCAACCTACTCTATCCTCCCATGGATTTAAATAGAAGCTCACCCCCCATGGGCAAGAGGAGAAATATTATGTTACAACATCAAAACTCTAGCCAAATCCAGCCAAGAAGAGTGAGCATTTGGTAGACAAGTTTGGGCTTTGAGGAAAGGTTTACTTGGGAAGATATTTCCAACACTAAGGATTTGGTTTTAATATCTCTCTCTATTTCATTTATGCAAATAAAAGTTCCTTTTCCATGAATACTATTGTATCTGATTCAATGATTTCATTTTTGAACTCCTTAGTCATCATCATAGGATCATAAATTGAACTTGTTACTTTAATATTGTATGTGCTTTGTTGTGTTGTTTTTGAAGGACAATATGTGCATATCAACACTCCAAAGTACAACCTATTATAGTTTGTGATAGGTATAATGGTTTATTCAAGACATCTATTTGATCTTAGGGAAAGTATTTTTGCTTGTTGTGACTTCTTTGTTCTAGTTGTGAGTGTTTCAGGCTAGGGAAACAACTTCTGTTCGTAGAAAGTGAGTATTTCCATAAAAAAAATTAGTGAACATACTGGGGAGAGTATTATAACTTTTGGTTATTCTTTGTTTCTTACCTTGGCTTCAAATTTCAATTTCTCATATATCATATCTACTAGTTGATTAGCTAGATTTGGTTGAAATTGCTTAGATCTGATTTGATCTTCCCTGATATACCTTGTATGCCTCATTTTCTTGTTGATAATTATCATTTGGATCCAGTTCTTGAATATTAACATATTATTTTTTTCCTTGTGTCTCATTTTGAAATCCATATTCGGCACTGCACCTGGGTAGTTTTGAAAGAGCGACCACTGCACCTTCTTGAGAGGAAAAAAGTGGTGCCACCATAGTAATCCAAAGGACAAAGAGCAGTGCTACCACTCTGTTCGCATTGGAAAACATAGGTGTTGTATCAATAACACTTTGTATTCTGCTATCACCCAGTGGTGCCAAGTAGGGTTCTAATCCCACTTTGATTTTGAAATTTGACATTTTTTCTTTGATTTCTTAAATTTGTTTGGTTTATTTCTTGATAGTTTGAATTGTTAATCAGAATTTGAAAAGTGTGTTTGGACTTGATTGGTCTATATCTTCAAGGACTAGTTTCATTTTGGTGTATGAACTTGTTATCTATTTGGTTTTCGGTTGAGGAAAAAGTTTTGAAAGGAAATTGTATCTTTAGATATTTGAATGTTGTTTAGCCAATTGAAAAGAAAGTATCGTTACTTTTATTTTCTTCATAGCTTGATTTAATATTATCTTCATATTTTGTTTTTGAAAAAAATTGAGAGAGAAGTTATAAATCATAAGAATAGGTTTGAATTGTTAAGGAATTGATTAGTCCGGTAGAATTTCTAGTGCTTACATTCTGATTGCTTCTTATATATATCTTTCTTCTCAAACAAAAAGAAAATTTGGTTGTTTGCATCTTGTTTTCATTTTGAAGAATTTGGAAAACGTATGGTGTGTTAAGTAGTCATTGTAGTATTTATTTTCAAGAGATCTTATCCCTATCCTTTTCAAAGTTTTTCCTTTTTAAGTCTCTATATGTTTGCAATAGGTTTGAAAATATAGTTCCATATTATTTTGCTTGGGATTGCTTCATTTTGGATACGTAAGAACCACACCTCTTTCCCTTCCTGAAGTAGGGAATTTTGCAAAAAGTGAAAGTGAAAATATTTGCATGAGCATCGTTGCATGGTTTTAATTTTTCTATACTCACCACATGCATTCACCTAACTGCAAAGAATAAAATCAAGCGTTGTTTTTAGGTTAAAATTTGTAGAAATGTGTGATAGGTTAAAGACGTGTTTCAATGTATTTAAATGTAGGAGCTATCATTGTTTTCCTGCACTGCATCCAGGGGATGGCATGGTTCTTCCACATACTATTGGTATATAGAAAAACCTTTCACGTACCTTCGAGGTATTTAGAAACGTACTTCACATACTTAGTGGTATATAGGAAGGCCTTTTTCAAATGGTTGTGCATTAGACAACACTACTACGGAGTGTAGATCCCACGTACATTATGTATATCGAGAGACACTTTTATGGATCCTGATACCATCTGAGCATATCCCTTTGACTGTCCTATCATCACAATACACCGAGAACAACACTAAGGGATATTACTATGCATGTGTTGTCCAGGTATTCAGGTGTTTAGGAAAGGGTATTGTCCCAATCCTCCTTGTTGTATTTCAGTGTTGGACCCTACGATATATCACAAGTTGTGGTGGTTTGACAATCCTGTGAGGATCCTAACTGTTTTACCACTCCTATCACACGTTTTCATTGTTTCTTTATCTTGAGTAGTGTTTGATTTGCTTGATCAGACAAAGGTTTCATTGTTGAGAATGGTTTTACCTTTCTGAACTGGTTGATTTTCCATGGAGAAGGTCTCTTCGATTAAAATGGTTATCACCTGAAAATCCCTTAAATCCAATGACCCAACTTCCCATGGAGCGAGAGATGGATACAAATTTCAAAGGAGGTAGTGGTTCTATGCCTGAATTGGAAGGATTTCTGATTACAGAAGGAGAAGGTGAATACTCTCCTCTTGCTAATGTTCCTATTTCTAATATTTCAGTACCACCTTTAGCAAAACAACCCTCTTGAAATGTGTATTTTTCCATCCCAACTCCTTTTTGAGCTGGACTTAATCAATTTTGTCCTGATGAGAGAGTGGCTCCTATATTTGGACCTAATGCTCCATTTTGGGAAACTGGATTTGGTTAAGATATCTCTCAGTTTGGTACCACTAGTACCGTAAATGTGTTAGCTATGGAGCTAACTCCAAACCCTAGAAGGCCCTTACCATACCTTTTACCTAGTGATATCCTGGGTAGATCATTAAATGTCCCTTCTAGTGTAATTCCACCTAATGCTCCATTTGCACCCATGGTGGCTAGGCTTATGACTCCTCCAGGAGTTCCACAGTCTGTTCAAAATCCATTTTCAAATTCTCAAATGAGAGGAACTTCTATACCTCCCATATCCTTGTCGAATGTTGGAAGTCAAGTTTTTCTCTCTACATCCCATACATCTAGGGGATCTTATGTATCTGTATTACATAATATTCCACAAACTCCCCCTCTAGCTGTTGGACCTAGTTTTCATGTTGGTTATGGTCCTACCGGTCCTTCTTCACAGCCTCCTACATCAGCTCGGGTCCCTCCTTAGCAACCCAATATTGGTACTCAATACCTTAACGGGGCACAATACAAAAATCCGTTAGATGTCCCTTATCCTGGAGGAACTACCAATCAGTGGACTCAACCTACTTACGGACCCAAGACGGACCTAACAAAACACAACCACCATTCATGGATAAAATCACTCCCAATTATCAATAGTTTGTTTGGAACTATAGCCAACCCCCATCGACCTATGGTCCTACCAGGGTAGTCTTCCCTTATCAATATTATAATTACCCAAAACCCAACCAACAACTTCAGTTTTGGCTACTTTGGATCATCCAGAATTATCCAAGTTTATAAATGATCCCATTCAACATGATCTGTTTTGGCCAACAATTCTAATCAAACTACCATCAGACATTCTAAAATTTGATGGAAAACAAGGATAAGATAAAAAAACCATGTGATGACTTTCCATTTGTGATGTTCATCTAATTACTTGATTGATGCTTCAATTGGTTTGAGTATATTCTAGAGAACATTGAATAGTACAACTGCAAAATGGTATATCGAACTTCCACAACACTTGTTCGTGGATTTTAATCCATTGGAAACTATTTTTCTTACTAATTTCCAGTTACCCATCTGGTATGAGACTCGTACAGACCATTTGACCTCTCTTCGGAAAAACACCTCTATCACATATTCGATCATATTCATGAGTGGAGGAGACATCGAAGGTTAATCAAAGCTCCTATTCCAGATCAATTGTTAGCTGGATGGTTGAGCAAATCCTTGTTTCCTCTTATTTTCCATGATATAGCTATGGGAGATGCTGTCACATAAGAACATGCTATTAGCCGAGCTCAATATTTGGATTTAGTTTATTCTCACTATGGGAATTTATATGATTTGATTCCCAATGCTCCTCGTTCCAGCACCGATCCTGCCAAACCACTTGCAGAGATTCCTGTAGATGGTATTGTTGGTTTAGTCCAACTCTCATCCACAACTAAGATAGCTACTGCTAAACTGCAAAGTACTTCTACAACTACTTCTTCCAATCCTACTGTTTTCTCTAAGGTGAATGCGATCCAGTCTTCACAAACACTCAGTAATAAGAAGAAAGGAAAAGGTAAAAGCAAAAAGGGCCTAGAAACCAGCAAGAGAATACCAAATCCACGACTCTGGAGACCGAGGCAAAACCTAAAATAAAGTCTAAGTATCCTTGTTTGCTATGTGGAGATGATAATTTCATGAAGGAGTGTCCTCGTTGTCAAGAGATCAACAAGTTTCTGAAGAGAAATCCCACACCAATAGTATTAACTGATCCCTTCCCCTCCCATTAGTAATTGATTGATCACACATCTTTGCATGGTCCCTCTTCCTCTACAGAGGATATTAGAATGATGTCCACCAAAATTGTTTCGTTGATGACTAGAACTCAAACATACAATAAACCTACCGAGAAGAAAGATGAAGGTGCCTCTTCCTAGAAGCCTCCTCCCATCAAACCTTCTCCTCCACCTCTTTCTAATTGTCCTCTCACAATCGATAAACCTATTTTTGACACAATATTGCACCCTCCTAAGAGTATGATCTATAAGAACGTTTTCAATCCTAGTGCTCGAGTTGCTCAATTCTACAATGTTGTTGAATATTTATCCCAAGAACGTTGCACCATGTCCATGCTCGAGGTACTCCAAATTTGTTCTGCACAGCAGAAGAATTTATTGTCAACCCTAGAGGGCTTAGATCCTGAGAATTCTACTATTATCACTTATAATGTGGAGAATTATAAATAGAGGTTATCCCATCAAATCGCATTTCAAATCGCTACTAGAGTGGTGGGTAGGAAGGTCCATTGGACTATCCTATACGAGAAATATTCCACCTCAGTCTATTACACCAAAATATCATCACCATCATGTTATGAGATAGGTATTCCCTTGTCTTCTCCAATCCCTCAAAGTTTCCCCTGGAGAAATGACAGGAAGACATTACGCCCTTGCAGTTTTTCCTTATTTTGAGTTGGTAACGCTCCTCTTCTATTGACAAAAAGTGTTACCTAAGTCAGCAATGCTCTTGATACATGAGCAAAGAGCGGTGCCACCACTTCTAGACTTATTGTAAGAAGCGTTATCCCCTTAACACCACCTGTTTTCTTCATTGGAAGAGAGATGCTCGAGTTTTCAAGGAAAAAAGAGAAACTTTGAGAGGATTCTCAAATATTTCCTTCATGGAGCTTCATCCATATGGTTTAGGAACTACTTGGAGCTCGAGATCCTCCTTTTTTGGATCTTATCTCCACCTCACCCATGAGATACTCAACCATACCTATCCTCCCATATCTTTAAATATTGGCTCATCCCCCATGGGAGAAGAGGAGGAAGAATTGTGTTGCATACCCACACTTTGGCAAAATAATTCTTGAACTATTGGAGGAAAGGAGAAGTTAGAGGAAAGGATCCATTGGAAGGAACTATCAACACCAAGTCATAAAGGTTGTAGTCTCTCCAATTATTTCTCATAAAAAATGTCTTTTCTTTCTCATATTTACTATTTCATTTGTATGTATCGCTTGATTCCTTGGTCACGAGCATAGATCTACTTGATTATATTGCATGATATCATGTTTCTCTCGTTGTTTTCCATCATTTACAGGTTCTTCTGTGAGAATAGCGAGGACAAAATTTGAGAAAAGTATCATGGAATTTCATTCAAGTGATTACCCAGATGTAGGGGAAGTTTAACATTTGGTGCTTGTGTTTGTTTCTAGACCTGAACCATTCAAACTAGGGAAACAACTCTTGTCTGTAGGAGGTGTGTATTTCCAGGTAACAAAAGTGGCAACTCCCGACTAACAAAAGTGGCGACTACGCAGGGGATCTACTTTGAATTCTGAATCTTTGGTAAGTTGAAACCTCCACCTTCATTTTCAATTTGTAGATCTACTTTTTCAATTGATAGATCTATAGATTTGCTTTGAATTTGATTGTTTTGCCTCTATCTGCCTTTGGATCTTTATATTTTTGGTTCACTCGATTTTCTAGTGATTGTTTGGGTTCATTTTCTAGTTTGTAACTTACTTTTAAGTTGCTTTTTTATTTTTCAAATCGCCATCTCAGGCACCACTTATGGGTTGTGTTATAAGTGTGGTTATGGAGTTGTCATCACCTTTTCCCTATTAGAATAGAGAGGTGCTACCGCTCTGTTTCTATGTGAAAGAAGCAGTGGTGGTGCTGGTAACAATCTAGTGTGAACCTGTAAAAGCGGTGCCATTGATCTGTTTCTGTGTACAAGAAGCGGTGCTCAGGCCATTAACACCCTGTTCAACACCTATAGAAGTGGTGCCCGATATTCTTCGTAGCCCTGTTTGGTGTTTGATTCTTAAATTCTTGTTTTGGTATTTGAGATGCATGCTTTAGATAGTTACAGTTGTTGTTTGAAATTTGCAATTAATTTTTGAACAGAAAACTCAATAAAAAAAAGGGGGGCCAAACAAGCCCCCCGGACCCCCTAGGAGCGTGTATGAATTCATACATATTCTCAAGAATTGTGATTGATGTTGGTCTTTAAAAATTTATAGTTGGATTTGAATAGAACTTGGTTTTGTTAGATCTTTGATTTCTGTCCTTCTTTCATAGAAAAAGAAAATATTCATTTCATTTTTTCTTCATTTGTTATACATGATTTTTGTATGTTTTTCTTTTTTTCATAAATTGTGGAAAAGTCCATATGAAAGTTATTGTGTAATTTTGCAATTAGTTTATTCTTGCTTTAGTTGAAGAAATCTAAACACTTTTGTATAAAAGTTGTAATTACTTTTCTTGCTTCTTATTAGAGATCTCACTTCTTTTTTAGTTTAGAAAAGAATGTTTTGTTTGTTTTAGTTAGGAACAAATCATATAAGGAAGTGTCTTTTATTTTTGTATGGGATTTATTCTATGTTTTAAATAAGTTGAACCTCTCTCTCCCTTCCTTAAGTAGGGCATACTTTGAAAGTGAAAGTGAAATTTTGCATCTCATATTGCATGGTTTTACTTTTCATGTCCTCACCTCATGCATCCACCTAACCATTCAAGATAAAATTAAGCGCTAGCTTAGGTTTAAAATATTTAGCAATTCGTGTGATAGGTTAGAAACGTGTTTTGGCGTCGTAAAATGTAGGAGCTGTTATTTATTTTCCTACACTGCAACCTGGGACCTGGATGATTCTTCCACATACCATCGGTATATAGAATGACCTTTCATGTACCCTTGAGGTATATCGAAAGGTACTTCACGTACTCGATTGTATATCAGAAGGCCCCTTGTGAATGGTTGTGCATTAGAAAACACTATTACAAAGTGGAGCTCTCACGTACCTTGCGTATATAGGGAGACACTTTTAGGAATCCTAAGACCATCCGAGTACAACCCTTTGGCTGTTTTATCATCGCAATACACTGAGAACAACACTCGGGGAGATTACTATGCACGTACCGTCCAGGTAGTCGGGTATTTAGGTGAGGGACAGTTGAACTTCCTCATCGTTCTTTATTGTTGGACCCTATGATATATAGTGAGTTGTGGTGATTTGACAATCCCGTGAGGTTCCAGACATTTAATCCACTCCTTTGACATATTTTGCTTGTTGCTTTAGTTTGAGTAGCGCTTGTCGTCTGTATAGTTAGGATTTTTTAGAAGAGAGAGATAGTTTTGTTGCATAGTTATGGCTTCTCCTTCCAGGACTACCAACCAAGAGACTCCTTTACCAAGCACATCTTTTGTTTTCCCTCCATATGGGGATGTTGGTCCTCCTCTCATGGCTACATTAAGCCTTCCTGGATTGACTATCGGATTACCTTTTTGGTTATTCTCCAGTCCAGTTATCCATCTACATCAATTGATTCCGATCCTAATCCTTCACCACAAGAGCATCAACCTCATGTTGATCTCTTGCCTTCTTCTCCAGATGTGTCTTCTCCCTGTTCTCCCTCTTCTCTTGTTGAAAGTTTTAGTACTAGTGGTTAGGTGGATAAGAAGAAGAAGAAAAGGAATATTAATAAGAAGAAAAAAAAACAGAAAACTAAGTCTCAACCAATTACTCCTCCCAGTGCGAAAAGTGTTGATCTGCACACCCAAAAACTATGCCAGCCCAAATTCCCTTGTAGGATTTGCAAGGGTGATCATCTTCTGAAATATTGTCATGGTCTAGTCTTAGTTTTATAAGAATGGTCTAAGGTTTCCCGAAAACTAATTTCATCAGCCTCTGGTCATCATACTGATGATCCCCCCTCAACCAATGACTCTTTTGTTAATAGTCGGAAGGGTAAAGTCAGAAATACTTGCTTGCTTTGTAAGGACATGCACTTTACTTACCTTTATCCTCTCATTGTTGTACATGAATAGACACCTTATAACTGAAGGTATGGGGTTACCAACATACTCATAAAACTTGTAGGAAATCGACTTTAGAGTACAGAAAAGGAAATAAGAGGATAGAATAGACTCACCCAAAACACGACGGTTGATCCTATCTTTGTTCTCTTCCGCTTTACTTCTCCTCCAAAGCCTTCAGGGATGTTTCTCCTTCACCTGTCAAGAGCAAATCCTCCAAGTGCAAGATGATACATGTATATAAAACAAGTCAGATAAATCATATATAAAGTGCTTAATCATGAGTATTCATCAAACCATGATACATCAAAGACATTCAAGACACATATGGAAGAAGGATTCTCTTTATTAACAATAATGAATGAGTTCAGATTACAACCCAATGCCTGAGACAAGGAATCCTTTGCAACCAAAGGATTTTGAGTTCCACTGCTCCAAATACTTTTGAATAGACACCACCAGCATAACCTTGCTCTCCAAGTATTCTTGATTAATACCCTCCACAAGGCCTTTATTTATACTTAGTGAAATAAGGCAGTTTCGAGGGTTGAGGAGGTTGAGACAGTTAAGGTGATTATGGTTAAGGGCTTAACAAATCTCAAATAATCATGATTTATTATTTTTAATGTTAAAGGAAGGTGTACGCAGGTATTAATACTGGCAACCCACGTATGACACGTGAGTTGATCTAAGGGGAACCCACGTACAGATCTGTATGCGAGATGCTATTACAGATACTCGCATACAACACACGACATGCTTTAATAAAAGGAGCATATGTACATGAGTTGCATATAAGAAAAGACATGTACAACACTTGACAAATTCAAAAGTAAAAATAACCAGCTGGATGGATGATAAATGTAATTCATAATATTCCCATCTATAGTGTTTTAGGCAACCTTCAATCCATAAATGTCCTTTTGTGTGCCAACATAGGTAATGTCGGCACTTGGACGGAGAAGTGCCATATAGGTAGAAAACAGATGCCCCCTAATGTGTGAGGTCAGATGGAAACGATGGCCGAAATACATTATAATATTTATCTTTGGAGAACTTAGAAATCCAATGGAGTAGAGGTAGTACCTGAAACAAATACATAATAGTGTTATATACAAAGTCATATCTGAGGATGCTATGTTCAAAATACTGGAACACTAGCTCCTTTACAATATTTGAGTACATCATATGATACGGGTGTAAAACCACGTATATTACAAAGGTGTATCAAAGCCACAATATACAATGATGAGTCTTCAAAGATCTGGAAGTTGTGTACATAAATGGAACATAATCTTGTGCAACTTAGTCCATAGGGGAGGAACTAAGGTCTTCATAAACTATCCCAAAGAACCCATACAATCCAAGCCATGTGAATAAATGTAGGTTGAAGTCGAACATGGAAAGGATTCAACAGTTTGTCAATCAAATGATAAGCGACAACTGAAGCAAAAGAATTCACCAATAATGAAAGTGAATCCTAAGGTATGATCATCAAAACTCTAGGTATTCGTCATCAGGAATTACTGAAACGGAACCATGTTGTGATAAGGAAGGCAATATATCCTCCAACAGATCACAAGAGTGACTAGGAACTGGGTAAAAGAAGGGAGACACAATAGATAATAGATATAACAATGATGGGATCAGGATATAGATCAAACATTGGGTGAAGTCTTTGAACAATGAGCACGACACAGAGATGATCCAAGGAAACTTTTAAATTATAGATAGAACAACTAGACTTATCTATCATGTAGGAGACATGATCAGATTCCCCAGGTATAACAGACAAGAGGAGGAGTAGGAAACTCAAAGTAATAGCTGAAGTGAAAGTAAATACTGAGACATGGGTATTGGAAAAGACAAAGAGTGCTATGTTCAAGGATGACATGCTACCACTACTGAAAACAAGAGAAAACTTCTTCCTTTCCTTCCCTGTTAAATTTTAACGAGTCTAGGAAAGTCAACTCGGTTCCCTCTTCATTTTTTAACAAGCTTGAAGAGAAGGGAAAATAATGCTTGATAGTGTCACTGATTTATGGATTTAATGAGCCCAAACTAGTACATGCTCAGTTGGTGTTTTCACATTTAGAGAGTCTGAAAAATCCAAAGAAGACTCCAAGGGGTTCTTTTTCGTCCAATTTAGTCTCCTGAGGCCGAAAAAGTATAAAACATACCACAGAAGAACTCTCTTAACTTCAGTAGAAGAAAAGGTGAACCTTTTTCGTACTTAGTTAGGGAGGTCCGAAAAAGGTTAAATTACCACCTACCCAACACTCCTTCTAAAAAAACATAAAATAGCTTGAGTTTTACGAGTGTGAAGGAAAGCAAGATCACTCGAAAAGATCCATTTGATTACAAGAAATGGGGCTTACAACAATAAACTCGTTGCTTTGTTCTCAAGTGTTTAACGAGCATGACAAAGAAACAAAGTACACTCGAAATCTTTTTCATGTTTAGGTCCAGAGCACGAAAAAGAGAAAACTAAGCTCATACTGGGCATTCCTTTTCCGTAAATTTAGTCCCTTAGGTTCGGAAAAGTGATAAACCTATGCCTAAGAATACTCTTCTCAATTCAAAAATAGAAAAGAGAGGGATCCTTTCTCGTATTATTCCACATGGTTTGAGAAAGAGATAACCTACCACCAATGCAGATGCCCGTTCACATATTCTTAACGAGCTTGAACGGACAAGTTAACTCGGCAGTCAAGTCTGTTTTGAAGCAGTTAGACCTGGGCCTAAAGAAACTCCATAAGGGTGGGGAGTCCTATAAAGGGATAGCTTGTAAAAAGAGATTCAAAAGAAGCTCTATTTGGCATGAAAAATAGCTAAAAGGATACCCCTATACCTAAAACAGTTGCGGCATGAGTATCAAAGAACAACATAGGCTTTGAAGGAAGATACTCATGAAAAAAGGGTCCTATCCATGGAATAACAATGGTTAAAAAAGGGAACTAATGGTTTATAATACCATAGTCCATGGAAAAATGTTGATTGCTAAGGTTAATGTGGATTGAATATAGATGCCAAAAATGCATTGGAAATGACAAAACCACCCTATTGGAGGAAAAACACTTTATAATGATGAAAAACCTGTTTCAAAGAAAAAATAAATATGGTATTAGTTGAATAGATTTTCAAACTATAGGAAAAAACCCACTTGGAGAAATAAAATTTCTATAAATAGTTGAAAATCAAAACAAAACTCACCATTAGGAATTTTTAGCCATAAGAAGCAAGTTTTTACCTCTACCTTTGTTCGATCATTGTGGACAATCTAGCAGACAAAATCAAATTCCGCAAGTTGCAGGTAAGCCTACACCCTGAGCTCTTCATTTTGATCCTATCAATTATGAATTTTGAGTCCCAATTTCATGATTAAAAGCATCCTAAAACATGTCACAGTGCGTACGCGGGTTCACAGTGTAAAGACTCGCGTACATGGGTTCTGTACGCGGGTTGCCTTTAGAGGCAGTCGCGTACAGTACGCGACATGTCTAACTAGACAGTCGCGTGTATTGCATGAAGGATAAAAAGCTAATTATAGGCAAATTTTTTTCAAATTTTAGATGAAATTAATGAATCAAATTACTTGTTTTGCTAGGTGTGAAGATGGTGTTGGAATGGAGGGAACGGGAACATGAAACAATGGACCAAGAACCGCTCCGAAGTGCGCCCACTATACATGCATTGCGAATAAGTGGGCTATTAAAGTTCTTTTGCACATCACCCATGCGGGCCAATGTCCACCTATTGGAGTTCATGATAAACTATTGGGATCATGATTTGGGGATGTTTGACCTACAGGGTGAGACTATGGAGATTACTACTGAGGACATGTATTTCATTACCGGTTTGTCATGACGAGGAGCACCAGTCAACTTAGAGGGCACCGGAAGGGGCGGTGACCATTTAAGTGTCCAGAACTACATAGATGTGTTTTGCACACCAGGTACCCAAAAGAGAGGGAGTTGTATCCCTATTGCACATATCCGTGACTTTACACTATAGGTACTTACGAGCACCATCGTGAGGATTGCAAGATTCTCCTCATTACATTTGGCTACACGAAACCAAATGAGGTTGGCGGTGGATTGTTTTCATGGTGCCCTCTATGATTGGTGTTCGGGAGTTGTCCCTATCATGAAAATACAACTGTCCGATTGCAAGAGAGGAAGGCGAAAGAACTTTGGTTATGGGAGCATATTGGTTGAGCCCCGCCATACCTCTACCAGTACGATCTCCATGTCAGCCGAGGCTGAGCAGGTGGGGAGACATCTTCCTCCGTCAAGGAGGAGGAGACACAGTGCATAGTGTATACGATGATGATTTCTATATCTGGTGGGAATGATAGCTACCGGCACTAGAGTAGTTTCCATATGTCGGCATGGATTTTCGAGGTGACCCAGACCTTGTCCTCCCTCCAGGAGGAGCATGGGGAGAGCTAGGTAAACAATTTTTAATTTTTATCATTTTAAATTTTTTTATGAATATTAAAATGATAGATATATACATATATACAAGTCTTAATCCTATATATGTGTCAAAATGCAAATATTGGACCGGTCCGCCCTGATGGGAATCCACGCATGTTTGTTCGTCCTGTCATAGGCGAAGACCCAGGGATAATAAGGGTTCTAGAGGGGAAGATGGACAGGCTAACTCAAATATTTCTCACCTTACAGATAGATCATATCCCGACTGCCATGCAGGAGTTCATTGTTGGAGTTCCATCGGTCTAGTTACGTCTTTTCAGGAGAGTGGCCAGAGTGTTTCTTATATACATAGAGGCTGTGGAGGCTGCCGAAGCCGAAGAGGTTGAGGAAGCCCGAGTACAGAGGGACCATGGGGACCAAGGTGGTCCAAGTGACCAGGGTGGTCTTGCTTAGATATAGGACATTTTGATGGACTACGATCCACATTTTTGTATATTTTTGTATATTATACCGTTATGATGGGATCGGAGGATCAGACTCGACCTATCTATGGACAGATATTTTACATATATATATATATATATATATTGTTGTTGGTTTATTTCCAATTTTTTTTTATATGTGTGCTGTATATCTTTATGAAATGTGTGTTAGATGCCAATCTAAAATGTAATTAGCATATGCATTAGTCAATGAATTCTGATTTTGTGGAATGTGATTGAATATAATAACTTCAAAATTTCTTTCCAATAACCGAATTTGCATGAACTGACATAATAGAATAGGATTTTGTACCTGATAAGCTCGATTGAGCTGGGAAACCACCAGCTGAGAGTCTAGACGGACTTCAAGCTGGGTGATACCATGTGACAAAGCATCCCATAGAAGCTCAATTACGGCCCTATACTCAGCAACATTATTAGAAGCAGGACCTGAGCAAGTGCCTTCAGTGGCAACTAGTTGTCCTGAAGGGGAGTAAATGACCCATGCCGCTGAAGCTAGATTACAGGTATGACGGCTAGCACCATCAGCAAAACCTATATACCTTTCAGAAGACATCTGCAACAACCAACAGATAGTATAAAAAAAAAAAACTGACAACCTAATGTACATAAAAATACATACAAGAAAAATACAAGAAAAAGTGCTAAGCCTAAGCATAGTACTTTTTCAGGTAGAGCCCATTTCTAGGCTCAGGCAGCTTGTTCCCATCAAAATCAATTAACTCATATGCACCCTTCTTCAAAACTTTCGATACGACATAAGGTCCTAACCACATGGCCTTGAATTTTCCTGCCCCCAGGGGTTCTTTGTCTTGGTCCCAAAGCAAGACAAGTTCCCCCTCAGAGAAAACCTGAGGTTTGACCAATTTATCATATTGAGTTTTGACCCTATTTTGATGAGCTTGATTAGCGGTCAACGCATCTCTACACTGTTCATCAAGGTGTTCCAAATGTACCAGACGTTCCTCAAGCTCGGTCGTATCAGGTAACACATGAATAACTATTTTTAGAGACGAGATTTCACATTCAATCGGAGTAACTGCTTCCACTCCATGAACGAGTTGGAAAGGGGAGAAACCCGTAGCAATTTTTATGTTAGTTCGGTAAGCCCAAAGAGCAGGGTATAGCATGATGTACCAGTTAGAACGAGCTGCATCAATTGTATATTTAAGGATAGTCTTTAATGTTTTGTTGACAGCCTCAACCTGACCATTTGCTTGTGGATAGTACAAAGATGAATGTTCTTGTTTGAATCCGAGCATAATGGTTAGTTCTGTCATCATGTTATTTTGAAAATGACTGCCATGGTCAGTGACAATCACTTTGGGTATACCAAATCGTGCTATAATCTAATTGAATAGGAAGAAAACTGTTGTTTCCCCATCGGCTTTAAAAGTAGGCCTTGCCTCTGCCCATTTTGTAAAATAGTCAATAGGGACAATGATGTATTTATGCCCCCCAGCCGAGGCTAAATTGCATGTCACATAATCAATCCCCCATTTCATGAAGGGGCCTACCAAGACAATGAGAAATAATAGAGCAGGATGCGACCACATTTTCCTGGTGTAAAGTTGACACGGATGACAACGCTTCATTGCTTCCACACAATCTTTGAAGATCGTGGGATAGAAATAACCGGTACGTAGTATCTTCTGGGCCATTGCTAACCCAGATAAATGACCCCCACATGCTCCACTATGGAAATCATTCAGTACAATCTTCGCTTTCTCATGGGTAAGGCATCGACGCAAAATGGAATCCACCCTTCTTCGATATAATGTATCTCCTATGATGAGGTAGTTCTTGGCATGAAGGCATAATTTACGTCGTTCCTCCCTTGAGGAAGCTGCAGCATACTTCAAATTCTGGAGATATATAAGAATATCCCCATACCAAGGACCAGAGGTGGATATCAAGAAGATGTGCTCATCTAGGAATGAGTCATGTTCAACGGCTACATCTTCTTCAGTAGGAAATTATGCTATAAGTTCAGCAAAAACTAAGGACTTCTTAGACTTAGCAGACTCAAAATCCAAGTCAAACTCTTGAAGAATGACTAACCATTTGTTAAATTCCCCCCCAACAATCCATCGGGATAAAACATATTGAAACGGATTCACATCCACCACTACTGTCGTGGTCCTCAGTAAAATGCAGTGATGTAACCTCTGAATAGCATAAACGGCTGCTAAGGCTAATTTCTCAACGTGGGAGTATCTAAGTTCAGGTCCGGTCAAATAACAACTAAGATAATAAACAACATGATATACAAGCTTATCGTCCTCCTGGACTAGTACTACCCCAATGGTCGACTCAGACGCAGCCAGATATAATATAAAATCCCTAGAATAATCTAGCGGACGCAATAAGGGTGCCGACAACAAAGATTTTTTTAATGCCTCAAAAGCAAGTTGTGCGGTTTCATCCCATATAAATTGGATGTACTGTTTGAGCAGGCGCATGAAACCCTTAGTAATCTTGGCATAGTTAACAATAAAACGTTGAATAAAATTAGACTTTCCGTGCAGGATTTGAAGTTGCCTGATAGAACAAGGAGGAGGCAGATTTACAATGGCCTCAACTTTCAATGGATCCACCTGGATGCCTCTACTAGAGACAATGAACTCGAGAAATCTTCTTGACTCGACACAGAATACACACTTGTGGGGATTCAAGCGGATTTTATAATGTCTGCATCTCTCAAATATCAACCGTAAATGATTTGGATGTTGAATCCTCTTACGAGAATGTGCAAACAGATCATCAAGGTATGGTTTGACAATGGCTTTAATATCATGGAAGGCAAAGTTCATAGCCCGTTGAAAGGTTGCCCCAGCATTTTTCAATCCAAAGGGCATTTTCTTATACGCGAAGGTACACCAAGGAGAAATGAAAGCAGTTTTATGTTGGTCTTCCGGTTTTATTTGAATTTGATTGTATCCGGAGAAACCATCCATAAACGAGAACACCTCACTTCCCGCACAAGCATCTATAATCTGGTCTATAAATGGCGTGGGATAGTTGTCCTTAGGATAGGATTTATCGAGGTTTCTAAAGTCTATACAGACACAAATAGTCCCTTGCTTATTATCAACAGGAACAGGGTTGGATACCCATTCTGTCAAAGCTATGGGATAGATAAAACCAGCCTTCAACAACTTTTCAACTTCAGCCTTTACAGCCGCTACTTTGCATGGGTTAACAGGTCTTAACTTTTGTCGAACTGGTTTGGCATCAGGATATGTTCGGATTTCATGTTAAACAATCGATGTATCTACGCTTGGCATCTCCTCATATGACTAGGCAAAGACATCGTGGAATTCCTTAAACAGGAAGTATAGATAGCAATCTCTTCAGGAGAGTAATTTGCACCTATGTATATGTTTTCCACGACATTGGGATTTACAGAGATGTTAATAGGTATAGTGGAGGAAATATTTTCCATATTCCCCTCGGTAAACATTTCTTCCCTAGGCAAGGGATTGATGGGTGTATCAACATCTTCTGACAGTCTCAAACGAAACTCTTGAGTTTCTATTCTGCTTAGTTCTGGAAGAAAATAGGAACGATGATGAAGATCCTCACAAATCTTACCACGTCCACTCATGGATTCCAAAATGGCTTCATCAGAAGGTAAAACCATGTCTAAACAATCTATAGAGTGCAAAGAGTTTTTCACCCATGAGGGCAAATAGAATTCTTCCAGATCTTCCGAGACTGTTAGAGGATCTGGGATGGGATCAACAGTGGCTTGAGTGATAGGTTGATAAGCTACCTCCATTGTCGATAAGGGCACGTCTGGTTCGTGGGGGGACGGGAGAACCCAAGCATCAGTCCTATCAACAAGCATAGCTATGGACCTCCCCACACTAGTAGAACCAATATAATTAACCGGGGCTGGAAGATCAAATGTGCCCATCAGTGATGTGTACATTCTAGCCCCCAAGCTCTGTGTAGTAGGTTTGACCTGATCAACCAATGGAACAATGGACTCATTAGACTCTAAACGGCCTTTTCGAGTATAATCAAGTTGATCAATAGAAACCAACTTTCCCTCATGTAGAAAAACCACTACACGAAAAACGATCGACCCAATAGCAGACATCGCATAAGTCCACTTTATTCCCAGAAGCAGATTATAATCTAAAGGAGCATCAATCACTTCTACCTCAATAGACACTGCTTTCCCTGCCAGCTTAATTTCAAAATATAGCAGGATACCATGTGGATGGAAGGACCTTCCATAGAAAGCAGTAAGTAGAGTGTTTGATGGTACCAACTCTGGGGATCCGAGAGCTTTCCAACATGTCAAGGACATAACGCATGTAGAAGCACCCTCATCAATAACTGCCCTTCCAATGGTCTTTCCACCATGGATGACATCTATTGATAAGGCTACATGGTAAGATAGGTGAATTTTAACATCAGACAAATGAAACTTCGCCATGAGACTCGACGAATCCGTGCTACCTAAAGCTGCTAAGAGGGCATCCCGCTGAGCGGGACAACTCTGTAACAGCTCTAAAGCTGACATTGCACACGCGGTTTGAGCTAAATATTCAACCACAGAGTAGTTTGAAGCAGCCCTAGCGTTAGGGTTATGCAAGGTCTTCTTGAAGACACCTTTTGGTATCTTCGGCATAGTTTCAGCAGGCTTCTCTATCATGAGCGGGTTAGAAGTTTCACCTACAGATTTACCCTTCTCAGGAGTCTCTTTCTCATAATTTTTATTCCTCATATGTAACAAAGTCGAATATCGAACCATGTTGATATAGTTTGGGTCAGGGGCATTTTGAGTGCCCCCTGCTACATTAGAAGCTGAAGCAGAGTTCTGTCTTTGGGGAAACGGATCCTTCAGGATAGCCGGTTGTTGAGCTTTAAGCAGCTTCTGGGCTTGTTCCATAAGGGGACAAAGGTGAGTAAGATGTTCCTCGTGGCACAAATTACATGGGAACTTGACCTTATTCTTTTCTTTCTTGCCCCCATCAGCATTGTTCGTGGGATTCTGCTTGTTTTGGTTTCCCTCTCCTTTATTTCCTCTCTTTTTCTTCCCACCGGGCTACTGATTGCCCTTCTGAGAGGTTTGTGCAAAAAAATTTGCACTCTGGGGGGAGGGGGCAGCCTTTGCTGCCTCCGCCATAGACTGCTTGACAGACAACTGATGAAGTTGCTTAGCCAAAGACTCTACGGTGGGAGAGTTAATGGACCCAACCACACCATCGGAATGGTTATGCTGGGCCCTGAGAATGGCTTCTTCTTCATTCGTCACTCCTGAGGTGGATACATCCTTAGATATGTAGGGCAACAGGGATTTAAGGAACCACTCTAAAAGGAATTCAGGAGGGATAGTGGCTTTTATAAGGCTCTTTCGCCTCCTCCACTCTTGGATGTGATCCGATATGTGGGTAGCCTTGTTCTGCCTAAAGGAAGATAACAAGTCCATTCCAAAATCATATCGTATGGGAAGTTGAAAGTGGCTAAGAAATGCACTAGCCAAGTCCCAGAAACTACTGAAAGCAGCAGAAGGCAATTCAATATACCATTTTGTCGCGGTACTTGTTAAGGTTCTCTGGAATAGCCTCAACCTAACTGAATCTTCATTCAGTGAATTCGAAGAACACCATAAATGGAATGTGGTGGCATGAGCCCCAGGATCTTCAACAACTTTTCCCTCGAATTTAGGGATGTCCGATGGCAATTTGGTGGGAATAGGTGGCCATGAGGGGTCATGTCTCACTGGGTCATTCATCAATTTTGACAAATCTAGAAAGTTTAAGGTTTCTAGGAATGGAAGTTTGGGTCGAACCGGGGCACTAAATGTGCCAGTCTGGGGATTAGAGGGACCTGCCCCTGAATTCCCATAGGTAAAAGTGGGGTTGCCCCCTGCCACCAGTTACGAAGTGGGTAGATTACTCTGGAATGGATTCCATCTGTAAGCCATAGGATTGTGTGTAGGAGGTGCAGTATAAGAAGTTCGGGCCGTCCCAATAGAAACAGGGGTCTGAAAGACAGGAGCCAGTATCCCTCCACTAAACAACGAAAAGGGAGAGCTCGTAAATGGGGCCGAAATTGAAGTTTGGAAAATTTTCCCATAAGAGGTATTGTTCCCAAACTACACCCCTACATACGAAGGTGATGGGAATACGTATGGAGTGGATGGGGGAATGTGTCCCCATTCCAAGGAAATCCTTGGACGAACGCTGAGGATCCTACTGGACTGCTCTGGGTAGTATATGGAAAGGAAGAAGGAACAGTAGGTATACTAGGGATCCCAGTAACCATATCACCAGAAGTACCTGCTAGGTTTGAGTGAACTGGTGGTTGAACCACCCGACTCGCTGGAGTCAAAGGTGTAGAAGGTATACTAGATCCAGGGGCACTTACTGGGGGAGGTAGTACCCCTTCAACCGGAATGACTGAGGTGAACACAAAAGAACTTTGTCCTGCAGAAGACATAATCCTACCCACAGGGACACCTAAAATAGGTGAATCAAAAGGTCTAACCTGAACTATCATAGGATCGTTTAAATCCGTCAAGGGTGTGTTAAAATTCCTTGCAAACTCATCAGTCTGCAAGTCTTCTATATCAACTGTATCAAGATCAAAATGGTTAGCTATAAGTTCTGGTTCACCTAGAACTTTACTTACTCCTACCTGTTCAAATGAACCGTCTGTGTCCAATCTCCGCCTTTGGGGTGGAGGTGGAGGCTCCAATGTGACGAGAGGAGGAAGGTTTCACAACCTTCTTGACCTTGTTATAGGTTGGTCCTCCATGATTGAAAATTTGACAAATCAAACCCTAAGGCCAACTAAACACAGGAAAAACCATAGAGCACACACTATAAAAATCCTAAAGCCTCAAACAATCAATCAAGGGTGAAAGATATGCTTTCCCGAAGAAAGCTAAAGAACGATTACTTGGTGTCCTTGAAGTGGTTCTTAGGCACAAGTGGAGGAATCACCCACCACCCTCCTACACTTACAACAAGGGTTACCTTCCAAGCCCTACCAAGGTGAACCTGAAATAGCCTTCCGGTTTACCTAGTTATGAACCATAAATGTCAAGAGACTAAAGGCTACCTTAGCTATACCAACAGTTTGGGGGGACAGTCACAAGCCTGACTCGTACGCATGGGTAGGGTAGCTGAGCCCGGAAATATGTCTAGGAAAGAGTCCCCAGATGCGTAAAAGTCCCAATTTATGTTTTGACAAGGAATTAGAGGGTTATCTCCTCAGTCCAATGCCTCCACGCGGCCTCGTGCTTGACTCCCTTTTGAGAGGAGCTTCCCAGATACAATTGATAAAGTCAAGGATTTTCCTAAAGAAAGGTCCACTACGTCTGAATTTTAAAACTTATGGGAAGTTTACACTTCCTATCCCACAAATCTAGCCTAAGCTAGTAGGTGAAAGGCCCCTAAAAATAAAAATTACTAGTAAATTTTAATTATTGCGTTCATTTTAAAGGGATTTTTCTTACTCAGAAGGAAATGGAGTGATGAACTATGGTGTTTTTGACTCAATAAGAAATAAAAAAGTAAAGGTGTATTCTTTTTTCAAAGCAAATTACCACTATTAAAGCAAACTTCTTTTTCTTTTTGTAAATATATATTGATGAACAAATGCAAGAAACTAAGGCTATGTTTTTCGTAGCTTTTGAGATTATATTTTAAAACTGAAAATGAAAACTACTTATGCAAAAGCAAATGCAAAATCTTGAAAATGTTTTTCTTTTCACTTTTTTAAAAAATGCTCAAACTCTACCATGCACCTAAAATGCACTAAACTTGAGTATACTTGGATCAAATCAACTATATAAAATAATCAAACTGAATTAAACAAGTTAATAAAACCAAGAATCAACCAACAAAGGGAGACGAGAACCCTATCTTGGGTGTGTACAATGACAAGAAATCACTGTAAACTCACAAAGGTAAGTGACAAACCAACCACTATTAGAAGATAGACTGGAAAAACAATGCCCAAAATCCTGATCACTGATTTAGACAGAGACACTTCAACCTATAACCCAGACAGGCCAACCTACTAACCTACTTCAAAATGCAAACAGAAGACAATCCAAAAAAAGAAACCCAAGGGTTTTACAAGAAAGCACCAAGCGTGGTAACCAAGGTCATCAGACTAATTGCACAATATCCATAAAGAAAGCCAACTAACAAACATGAATTACACAAATACAGGGACAAGCAAACCCTAGCCTAAAAATCCCTATTTCCAGGCTTGTACGCGACTGTGTATAAGGGAAACTCACGTACTATACGCGACTGTCCAAGAGAGCAACCTGCATATGCAGGCCTCTGTAAACGACTGTGTAGCAGAGAAACCTGCGTACAGGTACAAATTTTTTCTCAAAAAAGAAGAAAAATCCACAAGGCTTTCAAACACTATGATAAGCATGAACCAGGATAAAATACCACACACAAACTTCAAGGCAAAGACTGGTCAGGGGTGACAGAAACAACCTACAGCAGTCTGGGCTCCCCAGCGGAGTTGCCAGTTTTGTTGTTCAAGAATGGACACCTTATAACCGAAGGTCTAGGGTTACCAACATACTCATAAAACTTGTAGGAAATCGAATCTAGAGTACAGAAAAGGAAATAAGAGGATAGAATAGACTCACCCAATACACGACCATTGATCCTAGCTTTGTCCTCTTTCGCTCTGCTTCTCCTCCAAAGCCTTCAGGGATGTTTCTCCTTCACCTGTCAAGAGAAAATACTCCAAGTGCAATATGATACATGTATATAAAACAGGTCAAATAAATCATATACAAAGTGCTTAATCATGAGTATTCATCAAACCATGATACATCAAAGACATTCAAGACACATATGGAAGAAGGATTCTCTTTATTAACAATAATGAATGAGTTCAGATTTCAACCCAATGCCTGAGACAAGGACTCCTCTGCAACCAAAGGATTCTGAGTTCCAGTGCTCCAAAGACTTCTGAATAGACACCACCAGCATAACCTTGCTCTCCAAGTATTCTTGATTAATACCCTCCCCAATGCCTTTATTTATACTTAGTGAAATAAGGCAATTTCGAGGGTTGAGGAGGTTGAGACAATTAAGGTGATTATGGTTAAGGGCTTAACAAATCTCAAATAATCGTGATTTATTATTTTTAATGCAAAGGAATGTGTACATGGGTATTAATACTGGCAACTCGCGTATGACACATGAGTTGCTCTAAGGGGAACCCGCATATAGATCTATACGCGAGATGCTATTACAGATACTCGCGTACAACATGCGACATGCTTTAATAAAAGGCACGTATGTACGCGAGTTGCATATAAGAAAAGGCACATACAACACTTGACATATTCAAAAGTAAAAATAACCAGCTGGATGGATGATAAATGTAATTCATAATATGCCCATCTATAGTGTTTTAGGCAACCTTCAATCCATAAATGTCCTTTTGTGTGCCAACATAGGTAATGTCGGCACTCAGACGAAGAAGTGCCATATAGGTAGATAACACTCATGGATGAAGCTTCTAAGTTGTTGGAATGTTTTATTGTTCCTCAGCAATGGCTTCCAACAGGTTATTGTAAGTTGTCACTTGACATCCCATTGGTTGATAAAGTGGTTGATCCAGTTCTAACCTTGGTCGATCCCACTCTTCCGTTGAAGAGTGAAGTTGAAGTGGTCGATCCAGTTCCATCCTTGGTTGATCCTACTCTTCCTTTGAAGAGTGAAGTTAAAGTGGTCGAGTCAAAGTCATCCCTACCATATCCCACTCTTTCATCCAAGAGTGTTAAGACTAAAGTAGTCACTTTGACCAAATCTTCATCTTGTTCTTCTCTTCCAGTAGAGAATGAACTAAAACCTGCTGAAGTTTTTATGCTTCATTGTGATTGTTCTCGACAAGAGGAAATTTTGTCTCTTCTGAAAGAATCCTTTCCAAGTAGTGAGGTTATTTCCTTTGACTGGAGTAACCTAATAGAGTCTCTTCTTAATTTGAGTGTTCCTTTCCAGATAGTTGTGTAAGTTAATTCTAGGCGGATGCTTCGCACTATTGTTGACGAAGGGGCTCTGTTAGGATTCTATCCTGAACTTCTTGGAAAGCTTTAGGTTCTCTTCAGGTTGTGCTGGCCACCATTCAGATACTGGCTTTTAATCATAGGACTAAATAACCTTTAGGATCCTTCCTCATTTTCCTATTACATTAGGATGGAAAACTATCTGTATTGATGTTATGGTGGTCCAAGGTCATTTAGATTTCAATCTGCTCCTTGGACATGATTATGTTTACACCATGAAGGTTGTAGTGTCCACACTTTTTAGAGTGATACATTTTCCCCATGATGTGAAGATTGTGACCATTGATCAGCTTTCCTTTGTTACACCTGACCATTGCATTACTCCTAGGCATTAGACTGCCATGAATGTGCCACATGTTTTTGTGGTTCCTTCTCGTTCTAGTTAGATTCTTCCCATCATAGGTAAAATGGGGGGCATCGCTCCAGCCTCTGGACAACATACTAGAGTTAAGTCGCTAGATTCTTATGCAAGGGGGCAACCTACCAACCTCTGGATATCATGTTGGGTAAGAGCAGGTGTGAGAGCATAGTTCATTTTTTTTTTTCAAGCTCACTAAAAAATGAAATAGGTTTGTGAGAATAGTTCTTTTTGTATGTCAATCTCGTTAAAAAATGAAATAGGTTTGTGAGCATGGTTCCCATTCTGTGTCAAGCTCATTAAAAAATTAAATGGATGTCCCCAAGCATAGTTATTTTCTATTTCAAGCTTGTGTAGAACAGGTCTCAGACAATGAGAGGGAGGGTGAATCAGTGTCTAATTAAAAATTTTAAAAGTATCTTGCCAAAACACAAATGACATTTAATGAGTCATAACATTTACCAATTATATATATACGAAATAACAAACACATATGAATATATCAAATGTATTTTTATTAAATAAAATTTTACATCACATAACATGAATTATCTAGACCCAGCTAGATTGAGAGACCCATCTCTCTTACAAGACCTAGCTTGTATACATGACACATCATGTAGAGAGGAATCATCCAATCCTCATTCAGGCTCCAACTTGATTACAAACACCAGTTTGTTTGAATGAACACAAGGTTCATGTCAAAGGTAGAATATCTACCAAAATATTACATTTTATCCACCGATATACACATTGATCTCTTCATGTCTTCGTTTTTATACTCTTTCTTCATACCTCTTCATGAATCAATGTGTCTTCTCATGTACTTCAGAACTCTTTATGGAATGATGTATCTTTTCATATAATAAGAAAATGAGATTAAACTAATGACTTGGTCATAACTATATTTAGTTTATTCTCCATTTGTTATTCTTTTAAATAAAACATCATGTCTTTATCTTTTATAAGACATTATAACTTTTCACAACACGTGCCTCTTTATGTTTTATAACATATCACTTAATTTTTTATATTGTTATTCTTAACAACATGTTTTTATGTTTTATAACATATCTTTTAAGTTTTTATATTGTTATTCTTAACAACATGCAACTTATTAAAGTATTACTCATCATAAAACTTTGTTGAACTTCATTGACCTCATTTCTCTGTATATTTAACTTTTAATTAATAATTATGTTTTTATATTCTTTTACTTTTCTTTTGATTTATCGCATCTTTTTCAAACCATCTCATGCCCTTTCGGATCTCTGTTTTAATCTTTATTTCATAATTCTATTAGTTTATTTAATTGTTAAATTAAATTAGTTAATTTAACCTTCATTGATCATCTATGTCCAATTTATTCTTGTAGCTACTCCTTTTTAAAAACTCTGTTTATATCTTCATTTATTTTCCTGTAGTATGTCCTCTGCCAGCAACCTTCCTTTTATTTCATAACATATTAACTTATTTTTATTAATTTGACTTAGTTGGTCAATTTTAATAAAAGCTTGTTTAACATATATTTTCATATTTATTACTATCATATTTAGATTCTGTGTAAAACATAATTTTTCTTCAACATGGGAAGTTGATTTTTCACACGTGTGATCCCCATATTAAAATATGAAACCATGGCTAGGTGGACAAATAACCAAGGAACAAATCCATGCCATATTATGAATTTATGGGCACAAGATCAACATGTGGCGGGCAATGCCAAAATGACTTTTTATTACTAGTTTTAACATTTAGACAAGTTTCACTTTAACAGGAAAACATGATTTTTCTCAATTTTGGCAAGTTGATTTCTCCCTCATGTGATCACCATAAAGGAAAATTAAACCATGGATAGATAGACAGATATCCAAGGAACACACTCATGTTATCGATTAATTTTTGGTCACATGAGTGACACATGGCAGGCATTTTACTGAATCCAATTTTACTAATTTTTCAAACATTAAAGCAATAAAACTGCTTAAAACCTTGTTTTGGAAATTCTCTATTTTTCTCCTCAAAGACTCTTAAATAAAACTGAGACCATGGTCATGTGCACCTATGAACAATATACATCATGATGCTTTCATTTTATTTTTATCATAAACTTTTGAGGCATGGCGGGCATTTCTAACTAACCTTTTATTACCAGTTATAACACTTGGTTGATTTCAGGATTCCCTGATCTAGAACTTATTCTGAAACCCCTTTTTGGAAGATTCATATTTTCTTTCTTATTGACTTCCAAAGAAAACTGAATACATGGTCAGGTAGGCCAATTAACAATATATAAGACCCCCATATGCTGCAGTAATTTTCTCTCACCCATAAATTATGGCAGGCATCTTTATGAGGTGTTTTATTCATTTTTTCTTGCTAAACACCTGTTTTGGAAGGCTCATAACCTTTTTCTCAGGAACTTTCAGGAAAAAATAAAGGCATGGTAAGGTAGGTAAAATTACAATCTACAAGACCCCCCTATGGTGGGAGAATTTACATTCTCCTAGAAATTATGACTGGCATTTTCCTAAACCAGTTTTTTACTAGATTCCCATACTTGGTCATTTTTTTGTTTTTCACCAAATTGCCATATTTTTCAAAAGTATGTCAGACTGCTTTAATGAATTTCTGATAGCTTTAAGAACACCATCATGTATTTTTCAAACCTCATCACACATGTCACATCACCATATATTCCATGTCATCATTTACCAATCATGCCACATCATCATTCATACCATGTCATCATATCTTGCCATATCGTGTCCTTGGTTATTCCTTTGTCATTACTGAGATCCTTTTGACATCAATGGAAATCGCATTCCATATTTCCAAAAATATCCACCTTTTTCATTGATGGCAACACCTAAATCTTCTCCCCCTTTGACAACAATGACAAAGGATAACCTATTATGTCCTTTGGTTGTAACCATCTTGAGATAGAGTTTATAATTTTTCTCCACTTTGACACTGCTTCTACTAATATGCTTCTCCTTTCCTTTTTTGTCTCTCTTCTTCTTGTTTAACTTGGACTTGGTGTTAACCATTGTGAAGCATCCTTCTTGACCTTCTTGTAGTGATTCTTTGAATGAGAACCTTTTATGGACTCCCCCTATCACTGTGCTCTTTCTTAAACATGTAATACCAGTTAACCAAGAAATTCTCTTTTATTCATAACATCCCTTATATTTGGCAGATCTTATCAGTTTCAAGGCTAGAGAACTATCTTTATTTTTCTGCTTTTTAAGAACACTAGTTGCTAACCTATCCAAATTACATACTGCTTTATGATCTAAGTCATCTTTAGGTCATTTAAGTCCATTTTTAATCTTGACCTGAAGCAACTAAATTCTGACAATTTTTTTTGGATTGACATCTAATAAGAACTTATTTTAACAAAGTAAAAACTTTCGTCATTTGGACTGTTGTATTTCTTCCATATTGCCAATTGTTAACTGTCTCCCCCTGAACTGATGCAACTTGGTTTTGGCATTTCTTTTTTTTGGATCGATATCCAACAAATTCTTTCTAACAAAGTACGAGTGTCTTTTCTATGTCTTCTTCAACACTTGGATTTTCTTTAATAATGGTGTGGTCAGCATTTACAAAATAAGAGTCTTCTTCTAGAGATTCCTTTTCATAAGAGTCACTCATTTTGACATGAGGATTGAGACCTCATGTCTTTGGTCTCCAAACTTTCTTTATCTTCTTCTTTGGACTTGTCTTTCTTGAATTCTTATGGATTTTCTCAAATTCCATCTTTAAAGACATGTCATTTGGTATCTTGATTTCTAGAGTTTGAATGCCGTTTCTTTTCAAATCCCTTCTCTGAATCCTTGGAGCATCCTCCTTTTGATTGTATTGTTTCTTTGGATTCATGCAATTTTTTGCTTTGTGACCAAAGCCTTCACAATTGAAACACCTTATGGAGTGACAAAACTTTGTTGTATTCCCAACGCCCTTGCATCTCCAACACTTTGTCTTTTCAAAGGAACTCTTTTGAGTTTTCTTTTCAAAAGTATCACATTCCATTGTGTCCATGTTTGTGACAAGAGTAGCAGTATTAATTGAATATGGTACCATACTAAGTGTTAGTATGATATGATCAGCTTCCTTTCTGATGGGATTCATGTTTTATCCTTTGTCTTCCATAATTCCCTCCCATGGTAGAGTTTTGATACGGTATCTAATTTGTAATTGCACTCTGTTTTTCTGAAGAGGAAGAACCTTCCTCAAATTTGGATAGGGGAGTCTCATTCTCAACTTCTTTATCCTTTTTGTATCCAAGACTAGTTATGTCATGGGCTAGTCTTTTCCTACTCCAAATTTCATCTATAATGGTTGAGCTATTATATATATTTCTCTTCTCATTTCCCTTGTATGGAGAAATATATTTGGATTGAATATAATCCATTGCTTTCATTTCTCCACCTTTTGTGAATGTACTAGCGTAACTTTTCTTTATCTCACTTCCTGTTAGACATGTATATTCTTCCTCTTCTTTGTTAATAATAGATTTTTCTTTAGGAGCACCCTCTTTTCTAGATACTAAGGAAACCATCCTTTTATACCTAGCTTCATTCTCCTTTAAGGTTGCATGATCTTTTTAAATCTTCTTCTTGTCATCCTACACTTCCTTCTCAATCTGTTTCATGGCCATATTCAAATATTCTTCTCTTTGATTTAGTGACCTTTGTCCTTCTATAAGCCTTTCTTGTCTTTCTTGTAGGTTCTTCTCCCAATATAGTAAATTATACCTTTCTATAGGTTCCTGTTATAGCTCAAAATGACACATTTCTTCTTGTGACCACTTTCCCATGATTCTATCGCATGTCGACACTTCCATGACAACACTTCATGAAAGTCACTGAAAAAACACCTAACTTTGAGGACCCATATCTTTAGTTTCATAAATCCATTTGACCTTATCTCTACATTGTTGGAAATATATTTCAGTTAGCTAAAAATTTCTAGAAGACACAAAAGTCTGAAAATTCCTATAAGTACCTTAAAAATGAGATTTTTTGATGTATACGCGAGTTTCCTTAAGGAAACCCGCATATGTACCTGACTTGCTATATATAATACTCACGTATGCCTTAAATACGTGACTCCACTGGGAAGAGCCTTGTCTGTTTGGGGTTTCTCTATATTTATTCCAGCCTTTTGTAAGGTTTCAGGTCCTTCTTACAAGTTAGGAACACCTTTTGAGTCTGTTGGAACACCTTTCATGCCTTCCTAGGTTAGTTTTTGAACCTTTTTGTGCATTTTGTCATCCATACGTGACCTTCAGGATAAACAGTCACATGTCTATGTTGTATACATGACTTTCACTACCTGCAACCCACGTGTCATATACGACTTGCCTTAAGGCAACCCACGTATGCACCTAAATTTGTGTTCTTTCATCATTTTTTAGGGTTTTTGGGTGATTTGAGGGTTGTTTGTAGGGTCTTCAAGGGTCCTCTGCATGTGCATGACTTCAAAGAGGTTGTTTTATCTCTGTTAGGTGCTCTTTGTCTATCTTGTAAGTCTCTTTCAAGTCTTTGAACTTGTTTTTGCTGCCTTCCCCCCGACATCCTTCTTTGGATTGACCTTGTTGAACAAGTTATTGAGCAACATCTGTTTGTAGGTTTAGATTGATTCTTGGGACTTATTGACCTTTGCTTATGTCAGTCTTATTTGCTCATTCTCTTCATTCCAAAGTTGTTGGCTTGTTTACCTTTGTGAGCTTTCCTTCCAAGAGAGGTTATATCCAACTTTAGGGAAACCTAGGGTTTGTTTGTGGGGTGTAGAGTAGTTATCTATTTGCTTTGCTTACATTACTTGCTTGCATTAGTTGATAGGTTGTTTTTTCTTTTGCATTTATAAAAGAAAAATAAAAAACACTTGTTTTATTTATATGCATGTAGATTAGTTTTTTATTCTAGATTGCATGGCATATCATTTTTTTTGAAAAAAAATAAAAAGAATTTGTTCTTTTGTGGCTTTCAAGTTTCTATTTGAAAAAGAAAAAGAGAATAGTTTTTTATTTTTGCATTTCATTTCTCTTTGCTTAGTCATTTTGCTTCAACTTTGAGTCAAAACACCACATAAGTTTCACGCCATTTACCCTTTGACTAAAAAAAATCCTTTTAAAATGAACGATATAATTTAAAAATTATTGGTGAGTTTTATTTTATAGGGTCGTACACCAACTAGCTCAGGCTAGACTTGTGGGATAGGGAGTTTAAACTCCCCACAAGTGTTTAAATTAAGATGTAGTTGGCCAATCAATAGGTAAACCCTTTTCTATGTTGATTGTATCTGGGAATCTCCTCTCAAACAGGAGTTAAGCACGAGGTCACGTAGAGGCTTTGACTGAGGAGATAACCCTCTGATTCCTTGTCAAAGCATAGACCAAGGGTTTTGCGCATCTGGGGACTTCTGTCAATACCACCCTCCCGACCCTGTGTGGTGCCTGGTGTTGACAGGGTTTCAGGATTTGCTACCCTGCCCATGAGTATGAACCAGGCTTGTGACTGTCCCCCCAGACTGTCAGTATAGTTGCGGTAGCCTTTAGTCTCTTTTGACATTTAGGGTTTATACACAGGTACACCGGAAGGCTATTTCTGGTTGACCTTGGATGGGCTTGGAAGGTAACGCCAATAGAATGTGTGGGAGGGAAGAGGGTGATTCCTCTGCTTGTGCCTAAGAACATATATAGGGGCACCAAGTAACTATCTATCAAATTTCTTCTGGAAATCACATCTTATACCTATTTGTCTATGTGGCTTTAGGAATTGTTTAGTGAGTGATGTGTGGTTTGTCTGTACTTAGCCTGCCTTCAGGTGTATGCTTTGTAATTTTGGTTTCCTGTCAACCTTAGGATTTGTCTTATTGTTTAAAACTATGGCTAACCCCCCTTTGAACACCAACCAAGAGATCCCCATGCTAGGAACTCCTTGTACTATTCCTCTCATAGGGAATGTTGGTGTTCCTTTGATGGCCACCTTGAATCTACCTAGATTCACCCTAGGGCTACCAGTGTGTTTTTTTTCCACTCCAACTATCATGAATGCTCCTGATGCTTCTCAAGTAAGATCCTTATATCAAGGGCATCAAAACACTGCTTCCCCTTCACCTGTAGTTGATTATCCTCCTCCTTCTACCTCATGCGGTGAAAGTACTAATACTAGTAACTGACAGTCTAAAAGGAGTAAAAGAAGGAGGAATAGGAAGAAGGCACATAAGAAACCGGGCACCTGTTTAACCTTTGCAAGTCAAGTTGAACCTCACCACCCAGCCTCTGTAGTTCATGCTGGGGGCACCTATCCAATATTTACAGGTCATGTTGGATCTAAGCACTCAACCTCTGTAATTCAAGTTGATCTTCACCATCTAGCCTCTATTGATCATGCTGGTGGGACCCTTCCAACCTTTCCAGGTCATGTCGGATTCAGTCACTCAGCCTCTATAATTCATGCTGAGGGCACCCATTCAACCTCTGATGTTCAAGTTGAACCTCCCCATCCAACCTCTGTAAGTCATGTTGGATGCATCCACCCAGCCTTTAAAGTTCATGCTGGGGGCACACACTCAACTGCTGCAAAGCATGCTGATTCTAACCATTCAGCCTCTGTTGTTCATGGTGGTGGTGCCCATCTAACCTCTGCAGGTCATGTTGGACCCAGTCTCTCAGCCTCTGCAAGTCATTCTAGGGGCAGTCTCTCAGCCTCTGCAAGCCATGCTAGGGGCAGTCTCTCAGCCTCTATGGTTTATGCGGAAGACAATCCGTCAACCACTGCGAGTCATGTTGACACTGTTGAAAAGACTAACCGTTCAAAACAAAAGCCCAAGTTTCCTTGTAAGCTTTGTGAGGGAGACCACCTTACTTATAAATTCCTTTCTATCACAGAGGTGATAAGAGTTTGGTTTCATGGTCATCCCATTTTTGAACATTTTGAAGTCTCTCAATAGCCAACCTCTCTTAGTTGGGTTGGACCAAGTCACCCAGCCTTTGGTGGTCATGCTGGGGGAAAACTCTCAGCCTCTGTAGGTCATGCTGAGAGAAAAAATTCAGACTCTACTAGTCATATTGACACTGTTGAGAAAACTGGTCGTGTGAAAGGAAAACTTAAGTTCCCTTGTAAGCTATGTGAGGGAGATCATCTTAATCACTAGTGCCCTGCTATCGGAGAGGTGGGAAGAGTGTGGTCTGAGACTCAATATTTTCCTTCTCCTGAGTAGCCTATAGTTTCTCAACAACCCACTCAACCTTTGGTTGATCAAGTGGTCGAACCAATCTCATCTTTGGTCGATCCCACTCTTCTTTCAGAGATTGATTCTGATGTGATTTAACCAATGTCACCTTGGTCAATCCCACTCTCCTTTCAAAGAGTGACTTTCACGAAGCGGTTGAATCATTTCCATTGTCAATCAATCCCACTCTTTCTTTGGAGAGTGAAGTTTTTGCTAGTCACATTTTCTTCACTGCTAGTTCAGAACTTACTGAACAAGGGGGCATTTAACTTGCTTCAGAACAACCCCCACCAAGCCCTTAGATTTCTTCCTTTGATTGGGATAGCCTATTTGATCTACGCCTTCCTTCTGATGCACCTTTCCAGACAAAGGTCAAAGTTGAACCATAGACGATTTCTCATTGTATTGTTGATGAAGGGGCCTCAGTTAGTATTATGTTTGCTCGTGCTTGGCGAGGCATGGGATCTCCCAGCCTTGTGTCAACTGCTAGTCAGTTACTGGCGTTTGATAGAAGAAATTGTATAGCCTTGGGAATTATTTCTCAAACACCTGTTACTTTGGGTGGGAAGACTGTCTTAGTTGACTTCATGGTAATAGAAGACCCCTTGGACTTCAATATGCTCCTTGGACGTGATTATGTCTATGCCATGCAAGCTGTGGTGTCAACATTATTTCGTGTGATGTAATTTAATCATGGCGAAGAAATTATCACTATCGATCAGTTCAATTTTCTTGATCCTTCTCCTGAACCAACTAGTGACCAGGTCTTTCCTTGATTGATTCCCAGTGTTTCTATAGACACTACCCCGCCACAGGTGAGCTATGTGGCTTCATGTCCTTTGCATTCAATTGCTACTAAGAAGCAGCCTCTATTTTCATGCTTACCTTCTTGGGAGTTGGTCCCAGTAGTTGACCATGTGAGTCATCCTATGCAGACTATGGAGCTCGCTCTCCACTCTGTCGATCCATTTGAAAGTTTAAACATGTGTCCTATCTTGGATGATCTCCTTCCTTTGGATGAAGTCTTCCTAGAGTCTTTGATACAGTTGTTGAGGCCTGGAAATTCGCAGGCAACAATAGTAAGGGATTCTCCCCAGTCAACGTTCCCAACTAGCCCGTGACTGTTTGGTATGGGGAATCCATTCGGTTTGCGATCCGGCTACCGTAGGTCAAGGTAACAAAAAAAAAACAAAGGCTTTACCGGTTGCGGCCCGGTCCACCGTGTATTTTTGTATTTTTTGACTTAAAGTATGATATGCAAGTGCCTAATTAACCATGCAGGGTGATAAGATGCGAGGAACAGTCACAATGTGATGCGCAGGTTCTTACCTCTCGTCTTAGCATTCACAAGCATCTAAATCACATACAACAAGAAATTAAAACTAACTACCTACACTATCCCTAGGGAGCAGGATTATCATTCATTGGTGAGTAATATACTTTGTACATGCATTATGAAGAGTTACAGATAGCTGATACTTCTTTCAATACACATGAACAATTACAGATATTTGACCAACCAGATAGCCAATTGTTTAGAGACAACATTTATCACTCACAGTGGAAAACATCACAAAATATACTGAAAAACATTTAACAAGAACATAGGTTCAAGAAGTTAAACACTCTCACAGTTAATGAAACACAGCTGAAAACAAAATAGTTCCCCTTCAACATTGTTCATTTAATCACATTGATACATTCCACATTTCGCTTTCTCCAGCAGGCAAAAGTTGCATTTTCTGATTGTAAAATTAAATAGTTCCTCTTACAAGCAAATGGTGTACAAGTTTTCTAGGGAAAAAGTCCTTGTAACTTCTAACTTTCAGAAATTTAAACAAAATAAGCAAACCGCTTGGGTTTCCCCAAAACTCTGGCGTTTTCGTTCCCCAATGCTTCATATTCCTCTTCTTCATCTTTTCTTCGTATGCTCATGATCAATTGAGTAACTACTGGACCTTTCAATTCTTCGTTTTTTTTGTTGCTTTCGATTTTTTGTCTTTTCCTTCGCTCGTATCCCTTGCGGCTCGACCGGTTTCGATTTGATTTTTTACAAACTGTCAGCTACGCCTTCACCACATGGTCGCCCCAACAGTCCCTTGAGTTCTACCTGCAATCAAGTACTATTCATCATTCGTTGAAATGGCATTTTAAATGTTAACTTAAACCACCTGAAATGGCTAATCCACAAGAAAACGGCCAGGTGCATCCCTTAATATGAAAATTTTAACAAACGAAAGAGTTTTGACTGAGCCTCGAGTGGGAAAGTTTTGAATCGGAAGCTGGAAGGATATCGACATCGGACGCAAAAAGGATTTCCTAGCCGCAACGGCGGCAAAGGAGAGGTTAAGGATACGCTACCCGTGGGCGGGAACACTCTCAATCGGAAGTCGGAAGGATTTATTCTTCGGAGGCTTAACTACTTTTGGAGCCGCAACGACAGAAGAGACAAGGGCTAAAGACACGTGAAATGCGGGTGGGAAAAGCTTTAGTCGGAAGTCGAAAGACATCACATCGGAAGCCAAATGATTTTTCCAGCCGCAACGGCGGAAGAGAAAAGGCTACGGGCAGGCGATTAAAAGACTAAAAAACATCGGCGGTCGGAGCGCTTTGCACTTCGGATGCTAAGCCACTTTGGGAGCCGCAACGGCGGACGAGTAAAGGACAACAGTCACCGATCAAACATATTTTCAACGCCCGATGTATAAAAATGATTTAAGTGTTTTGGACAGCCCTTGAATTTCAACAACGAACAAAAACTGGCTTTACCTTTGAAGTAGCGACCCAAAACAAAGGAACTTGATCCGATCGACAAGCAAATAAAACTGCGACCCGCAACAATTTCCATCACAATCAAATTTGAAAACCAGGGCGAGAGTTAATATTTAGAATCATCCAAAATTAAACATGTCCAAAAATTCAAAGGACCCAACGATTAAAACAACGCTACATCATGAGGAGGGGCCCAAAATTTAAGAAATTTGGGGAGAATGGTTGCAACTGCAACAATTGGCGATTACCTGGTGAACCTAGATCTCTGGGTGATTGTTCTTTGAGTGACAGACTGTTTAAAAATAAATGCATCTATTGAATTCTTCCAGCTATCCGAATTTCTCAAATGACCAAAGTGTGTACCTTTAATCATTGATGATAGTCCAATTTGGGAGAGTGGAAACCAAGATTTTCAAGTCCAGATAACTCTGTTGAGGCCAGAGGATGAGTTTCATTATTACTTTTGTTTTCGGGTAGTAGATAGCTTGGACACCACAGGGTTGTAGCATATGGTAAACTGAAATATTCATTTGTTCCTCATTCCCATGCCACTTTAACACTTTTGTGCTTCTAGACTTTTGTCCCTTTTTATATGAGTCCTCTTGCATGCCTTCCTTACTGAATTTTAATTCAGGATCCTCTATCCCATAGTGTCCTTTTGTGTGAGCGGTGTATTTCATCTTTCAACTCATGGACGGAGGGGATCTTCCAGCAATTTAGTACTTATGATTCAACATCTGCTTTGATGTATGATACTTTCATAGGAGTTCTTGACTCTTTTTTGCCTTTTAGCATTCGTTTATTGGCATGGGATCATTTATATTTAATATATTGTTCACCTCGCTCCTTTCCATGGGTCCTCTGCTGTTGCTCCTTAGAAAATTTTAAGTGTGACGTGGATGGAGCCTCAACATAGAACTCTAGACTCTTCGAATCCGGTTTATTTCACAGGGGTTAAGTAGGACTTAAATGCACACAGAGCTTATTCGAGAAAACTACTAAACTGGAAGAAGTTTTTTTAGCAACACAAATTCCGAGACCCAAAAATGTTCATCATTCCCAAACATTTTGATGTTCTCCATGCAACCGCGGGTTTATTCCATTTATTGGAATCAAGAGAAAACAAACTAAAACAAATTGAAAAACATGACTCAAAAGATAGCCAAACAGATTTAATTATATACAAGACAAGAAGAACTCAAAGAAACTTAGGAAAAATAAGGCTTGAGAACCAAACCATTCACTGGTAAGTTCTCTTCCCACCCCTGCAGATCTTGCAACTTATAAGTAGAAGGGCCAAGCTTTGCCGCTATCTGATAAGGGCCTACCCACAACTGCTGGAATTTAGTATGCTTTCCTTTCTCATAATGGGGGTGATCCCATTTGAGAACCAAATCACCTACCTCAAAGTATTTTGTTCCAGCCTTATGTTTGTCGAACCATCTCTTTATTACCTCCCGTTGTTGCTTAAAGCACTCTCTGGCTTTAGATCTAGCCTCTTTTGCTTTCAGGAGATTATATATCCTTATTTGCAAAACTTCATCATCCGACCCTCTAGATTCTTGAGCTATTATGGAAGAAGGAAGCATGATATTGGGAGGAAGGATGGCTTCTTTACCGTAGACAAGGGTATATGGAGACAATCCAATCGATGACTTGGGGGTGACTCTATCAGCCCAAAGGGCATTTGGTAGCGCTGCATGCCAACTCCTCTGGTTTTCTATTACAATCTTCTTTAAAATTCTAATCAGATTTTTGTTAGAGGATTCAGCCAGGCCATTTCCTTGTGGATAGTAATTAGCAGAATAATGCAATTTTATCCCTTTATCATGAGCAAAAGCAGTTAATTTAATTGATGAAAAGTACTTAGCATTATCAAAAAGTAACGAAACTGGAACTCCAAACCTGGTCATGATGTGATCCTGCAGGAAGCTAATGACCTTGTCTTCATTTATCTTGCGTAGCGGGATAGCTTCGACCCAGCGAGTAAAATAATTAGTCGCGGTCAGAATGTATTTGTGCTACAGAGAGGAATTCGGTTTTATTTCTCCAATAATATCCAGCCCCCATTGATTGAATGGTTCCGTGATCATCACAGGCTTTAGGGGTGCTGCTGCTTTAGGTTGTCTCCCATTACACCTTTGGGAAATATCACACTTCCTGACATGTGCGTGTGCATCTTTGAAGAGCATAGGCCAATAGTAACCTGCCCTGAGGATTTTGTGGGCTGTAGTATCTCCTGAATAATGTCCCCCAGCAGGACCGTCATGCAACTTTGACATTACTTTCTTTGCATCTTCCTTTTCTAAGCATTTGAGAAGAACCCTGTCATAATTCTTTCTGAATAATACTCCTTCAACAAGTTGATAGGAGGCTGATTTAAGATGCATCGCCCTTCTTTGCTTGGAACTCCAATGTTCTGGCAATATCCCTGCCTGTAGGTAATGCACAAGGTATCTATACCAAGACTTGGGAGCTGTAAACAAAGGACATACCTCCATTACATGTAATTCGTCTTCATCTTCCCAGGCGTGTTCTTCATTTTTTCCATTTTTAGTCATCTGTTTGCACAAACCTTGTCCTTTAACTATAGATGCTGGCTTGAATTCAAGGTCGTACTCTTGAAGAGCTGTTACCCAGTTGCCTCTTCTTTCTCCTAACTCCTTCTGTACAAGAAGAGACCTTACAGCTGGGTAGGGGACGATCACCTTGGTTCTATTTTTTAAAATATAAGGCCTGAATTGCTTTACTGTTTTGAATATAGCGTAATATTGCTTATCGATGGCTGGGTAGTTTAATTCAGCCCCTTGTTGACCAGTACTCATAAAGAATATTGGAAATTCATCCCCCCCATCTTCCTTTTGGGTGAGCACAGCTCCTAGTGAATCATCGGATGCAAAGGTATACAAGATAAAATCTTTGTCGAAATCTGGGATTTTCAGGGAGGGTGCATGTGCAACAGCAGTTTTGATTTTGCTGAATGCGCTCTTCTCAATTTCAGTCCACTTGAATAGTGCATTTTGCTTTACCATCTGCTGTAGTGGTTTGACAATCTGAGCAAAATCAGGCACAAATCTTCGCACAAAGTTTATCGTTCCCATAAATGATTGCATCCCCTTTTTATTATGGGGCAAGGGGATTTGTTCAATAGCCTTAATTATTTTTGGATCTATAGAGATTCCTTTCTTCTAAACTATGTGACCTAGCAACTTGCCTTCCGTGACAACGAACACACACTTCTTAGGATTGAGTGAGATGCCATATTTCTGACAGCGTTCGAAAATTTGCCTTAAGTGAAATGCGTGCTCTCCTCTTCTCTTCGAGAATATTGTAATATCGTCAAGGTATACTACAGAACTTTGGCCAATCAATCTGCGGAAAGCTATGTCCATATCCCTCTGAAACGTTGCTCCAGCATTTATAAGCCCAAAGGGAATTCTCCTGTAGGCAAAGGTTCCCCATTTGGTCCTGAACGTGGTCTTCAATCTGTCTTCTTCGGCTTCTAATACTTGATTGTAGCTAGAGAAACCGTCTAATAACGAAAACAGTTCAGCACCTGAGACCATTTGCAGTAATTGCTCCATGGGTGGCACATGATAGTTATCTTTGTTGGAAGTGAAGTTTAGATTTCTGAAATCCACACATAATCTGATTTCTCTAGATTTTTTCCTTACTAGTACCAGATTTGATACCCACTACGAGTGTCTGACCTTAAAAATGATTCTAGCATCCAATAATTTCTTCACTTCACTCCGAATCAGCAGTTCCAATTTTGGATGCATTTTCCTTAAAGGTTGCTGATATGGCTTGACACCAGCTTTGATGGGAATGACATGTTTGATAATGTTGGTGTCATATGTTTTCAAATCTTCGTATGTCCATGCGAAAACATCTTTATATTGTTTAAATAGACTGAAGAATTTGTCTCTTTCTGCTGGTGAACAACATTTGCCAAGATTCACAAATTTGGGATTCGGCTCAGTCCCTAAATTTATCAGCTCAAACTGTAGAGATGAACTGTGGGTCTTCATGTTGGCTGGTCTTCTGAACTTTTCATTTAAATTGAACATTCTTTCCAACATCTTGACTCCTTTAGGGATGAAATTGTCATATTTCATCTCAGCCTGATGTTCTTCATCATCTATAATAGCCCCTTTGAACACCTCATCATTTGTTAAGCATTCTATTATCTGCTGATCATCGTTGAACACTCGCAGGTTGGTGATCATATCCGGTACTGAGGGCTTGAAAAGCAATTCGACAGAGCATCGATTATTAGTGGGTACGAGCCTAGTGGCTGATGTGGCCAACAGGTCAGCTACTGCATTTTTAAGTCTTGGAATTGAAATAATATTGAATGCATAAAAACATTTAAGCAGGTCCCATACCTCATTTTGGTAAGCTTTCAAGTGAGGGGAAACACAATGTATTTGATTCCGGATTTGTTTCACAATAATCTCGGAATCTCCAAAAACTTTTAGATTACTTACCTTTAATTCAATTGCTTTCCTCAAACCCTGCAACAGTGCTGTGTACTCAGCTGTATTATTAGTACATTCAAACTCTAATCTACATGAGAGAAAATGTTTATTCTTTTGGGGGTCGATCAGGACACAGCTAGCCCCTGACCCCTCTAATGTCTTAGAGCCATCAAAAAACAAAGTCCAAAAATAACTAACTACTAAATGTGAATCTATTCCTACTGCTAAGTCTACTATTTTACAGTCAATCTCATCAGCCTGTGAGAGTCGAAGGAGATCAGGCTGAGTGTCTGATGTGTTGCTGGCTTCTTCTGCTTGGTAATTTCCTGGTTCGAACTCAATAAAATAGTTTCCCAATACAGAATCCACTGGTTCATTCTTCTCATTCAGTTGAGTAACATTGTATTTCATGTGAGGCTCTCTTAAAATCTTAATCTGGTTCAGACTTCCTTTGTATGGCAACCACATATGCGACCAATCCGAGGCAAAATATCCATTTAGTTTGGCCGACCAATCTCTACTCAGGACAAGACCGTACGCGTCTGGTATATCAGCCACCACGATATTAATGACCTGGCATACTTTATCATTTGATGCCAGACGGACTAGGACATCTTCCATCTCACCCATTACCTTTACATCTATCCTGTCCAACTGAACAACTCTCCAAGTAGATGGCTTGGGCTGCCCATTCATCCTTTTACAGACTGATATTGGCATGACATTAACCAACACTCCTGAGTCTACCAAGCAGTTATGTACATTATGATTGAAAATTTCAAACGTGAGGAGGAAAGGTGGATGTTTGCTTTTAGACTTACCTCCAACACTGGTTTCGTTAATTTCTTCTTCTTCCTGAGGCTGATTATCAGTGGGCATCCCCTCATCCGAAGCCTCAAGTGCTTTCAATAATATTTCCTTTTGCTGTGGTACTTTACACATTTCAAACAGTGAAACGTTTGCCTTTATTTTAGTTTATGTCCTCCATGATATCATAATCCATCTGTGGCTCAATGAGGTGCAGTTTATCAGCAGTCATCTCTTCTTCGTTGGGTTTGGCCAGCGTATCTTTTTGCCTAGGATCTTAGCTGGTAATAGTGAATTCTGGAATCTTATCGGCTAAGGATTTATTTTGAAACTTCTTTACATTTCTTTGCAGCCTTTTGATCTTTGGTAGAATGAGACTATTTTATTTAATTGGCCCTTGGCTCCTTGTTGCCACGTTGGTATCCATGATGTCCTTATATCCCTAATTCTTTTCCTCTTCAGCATCAAATAATGAAACAAAATCCCACAAAACCATGGTTTCCTCTTCTTGTTCCTTTGCTGATGTAGTATTCTCTTTTCTCTCTTCATCTCCATCTTCTGTTAATCTAGAATCCAATAGCTGATTCATGACCAACGTCATCGAATTTATCCATTGAGGACAATTCTTTTCAGAGTGTGGCTGTTGGTGGAAAGTGTAAAAATTGTCCATGCCTACCTCTGTTAAATTCATAGATGCAGTATTGTGAGAGGAGGTTGAGACTGATTGTTATCTTCTCTTTTCTTATAATATGGCTTATAAAACTTTTGTGTTTCCTTCTCTTTCTCCAAATCTATGATTTTGTTGGAAAGCTTCTGAATCATTTTTGCCATATTTTCATAATCTGGCGATTTCTCTTCCTTGGGCTTAGTAACAATAAGGTTTTCATTAGAGGAATTTTGGGGTCTAAAATGGGCCTCCTAAGGAAAATAATAAAATAATAGTTAAAATAATAAAATAATAGTTAAAATAATAAAATAATATTGATTAATTTTGGAGGAAGAAAGAAAAAAACTACTTTTTGTGTTCGTATTTTCGACATATCTCCCTGTGTTTTTACTCAAATTTTGATCGGGAGAGCTCGTTGGATGCGGAATTTGATTCTGCATCCAACGGGCTCTCCCGATCGAAATTTGAGTAAAAACACAATGAGATATGTCGAAAATACGAACAAAAAAAGT
>LPNX010471593.1:264675-370980 GCA_001517045.1 Pseudotsuga menziesii
TAAAGGTTTATTCGTTTCAGAAAAATTCTTGAGATAGGCTGCAAACCTTTGTGTGAAACTGTGCACTTTTTCCTTTCTCTCTTTCTTCAAGGCGCATAGCCCTTTATGAGGGCTGCATGAGTTTTCTGAGTTGTATACTTACTTCTAAAAATTCTTTCGAAGGTATCCCAATCAGGGATAGAGTTAGCAGGAAACCCAAAGTACCATGATGCTGCAGCTCCCTTAAGGGTATGCAGGAACAGTCTGCAGACTACATCTTCATACTCCCCAGCCCTTAATACTTCAATTTCCAAGTAAAAACTTTGTAGGTGATCATCTACTAGTATTTTCTCATTTGGGTTGAAATTGGGCAACATCTTGTCAAAGGCTTGAGGTAGGTCGTGTAATGGAGGTGTCAGGTTTAACGGTGATCTGGCTCTCCAAGCAGGTGGTGGATTTGGTGGGTTAGGTGGTGGATTATCATTTACTCCTGCCATGAGTCTAGGTGGAGAGTGAGGAGGTGATCCAATAGGAGTATGAGCGGGAGAACTGTGAGGGGTATCTGGGCCTTCTTGATTTAAAGGTAGCACAACTTTCTGTAAGGCTGTTTCTACCAGTTCTTCCCAATCTCCAACCAACACTGAGTCTTCTACTATAGGACGATCTTTCCTTTTATATTCTCTTCTAGGCAATTCAGGGATGATTGGCAATCCTCCAATCTTCTTTACATATGCCCTGGTGTGTCTTCTCAGATCATTAACAACTTTGTTGCCAAAAACATATAGATGTTCTCTATTTCTTTCTTTCGGAATTGGATTATGAAGCCCACTGCTTTCAGAACTGTTACCGGTGGAATAATCTCGGGAAAACGGGTTTCCTCGGCCAGCCATACACTGGCGGCCCTCCTTCTAGCGCCAAAACTATTGAGGTTTGGAAATTCGTAGGCAACAACAGTAAGGGATTCTCCCCAATCAATGTTCCCAACTAGCCTGTGACTGTTTGGTATGGGGAATCCATTCGGTTTGCGGTCCGGCTACCGTAGGTCAAGGTAACAAAAAAAAAAAACAAAGGCTTTACCGGTTGCGGCCTGGTCCACCGTGTTTTTTTGTATTTTTTGACTTAAAGTATGATATGCAAGTGCCTAATTAACCATGTAGGGCGATAAGATGCGAGGAGCAGTCACAACGTGATGCTCAGGTTCTTACCTCTCGTCTTAGCATTCACAAGCATCTAAATCACATAGAACAAGAAATTAAAACTAACTACCTACACTATCCCTAGGGAGCAGGATTATCATTCATTGGTGAGTAATATACTTTGTACATGCATTATGAAGAGTTACAGATAGCTGATATTTCTTTCAATACACATGAACAATTACAAATATTTGAACAACTAGATATCCAATTGTTTAGAGACAACATTTATTACTCACAGTGGAAAACATCACAAAATATACTGAAAAACATTTAACAAGAACATAGGTTCAGGAAGTTAAACACTCTCACAGTTAATGAAACACAGCTGAAAACGAAATAGTTCCCCTTCAACATTGTTCATTTAATCACATTGATACATTCCACATTTCGCTTTCTCCAACAGGCAAAAGTTGCAGTTTCTGATTGTAAAATGAAATAGTTCCTCTTACAAGCAAATGGTGTACAAGTTTTTTGAGGGAAAAAGTCCTTGTAACTTCTAACTTTCAGAAATTTAAACAAAATCAACAGACCGCTTGGGTTTCCCCAAAACTCTGGCATTTCCATTCCCCAACGCTTCATATTCTTCTTCTTCATCTTTTCTTCGTATGCTCATGATCAGTTGAGTAACTGTTGGACCTTTCAGATCTTTGTTTTTTTGTTGCTTTCGATTTTTTGTCTTTTCCTTTGCTCATCTCCCTTGCGACTTGGCCGGTTTCGATTTGATTTTTTACAAACTGTCAGCTACGCCTTCACCACGTGGTCGCCCCAACAGTCCCTTGAGTTCTACCTGCAATCAATTATTGTGCATCATTCGTTGAAATGGTATTTTAAATGTTAACTTAAACCACCTGAAATGGCTAATCCACAAGAAAACGGCCAGGTGCATCCCTTAATATGAAAATTTTAACAAACGAAAGAGTTTTGACTGAGCCTCGAGCGGGAAAGTTCTGAATCGGAAGCCAGAAGGATATCGACATTGGATGCGAAAAGGATTTCCTAGCTGCAACACCGGCAAAGGAGAGGTTAAGGATACGCTACCCGTGGGCAGGAACACTCTCAATCGGAATTCGGAAGGATTTATACTTCGGAGGCTTAACTACTTTGGGAGCCGCAACGACGGAAGAGACAAGGGCTAAAGACACATGAAATGCGGGTGGGAAAAGCTTTAGTCGAAAGTCGAAAGACATCACATCGGAAGCTAAATGACTTTTCCAGCTGTAATGGCGGAAGAGAAAAGGCTATGGGCAGGCGATTAAAAGACTAACAAACATTGGCGGTCGGAGCACTTTGCACTTCGAATGCTAAGCCGCTTTGGGAGCCGCAATGAAGGATGAGAAAAGGACTACAGTTGTCGATCAAACATATTTTTGACACCCAATGTATAAAAATTATTCTGAGTGTTTTGGACAGCCCTTGAATTTCAACAACGGACAAAAACTGGCTTTACCTTTGAAGTGGCGACCCAAAACAAAGGAACTTGATCCGATCGACAAGCAAATAAAACTGCGACCCGCAATAATTTCCATCACAATGAAATTTTAAAACCAGGGTGAGAGTTAATCTTTAGAATCATCCAAAATTAAACATGTCCAAAAATTCAAAGGACCCAACGATTAAAACAACACTACATCATGAGGAGGGGCCCAAAATTTAAGAAATTTGGGGAGAATGGTTGCAGCTGCAACAACAGTATGACCTTCTTATGGATGTTGGTTCAGTTGTGATTAAGTCTAACCATGATTTCCCTGGTAAGCTTGACCTTTCTTCTTATGTTGGTCTTGTTGAGTCTTTTGACTTTTCCTTTGAATAGCAAGTTAGTGATCTTGATGAGTTTGATTTTTCTTATGAATTTTTCAACTCCTGTGTCATTTAGTTTGTTCTTGCAGAATCTATCTCCCTTGTTGATTTTTGATCTCCTTCTGAGTTTGATCTTATTGATTATAAACCCTCGAGCCTTGGTGCTATAGAATCTTCTTCAGTCGATTCTACCTTGACTTTACCTTTTGTAGAAGATAGCAAAGTCGCATGTGTTTCTGCCAAAGTGACCTGCATCAGATATTTTCTTTTGAATATGATCCTCATGTTGTTGTTTCTTGGAGACAAGATTGTTAGTTGGATTCACAACTGTTTACTGGCCTTGTCTTGTTGTTCAAGCTGTAACTGAATTTTCATGTGCCTTGCTCGCGCTTATGAGCCTGATGTCGACTTCCACGCTTTTAGCTCATTTTATAAGCCCTCATCTTTGTTCTCATTGTTGCTCATCCTTGTATCATTTTTCCTTTTCAACTTGACACCCTTCACCTTGAGGAGACACTCCCTGAGTGTCCTTATCTTGCTTGCTTTCCTTGCATTATGCATAGGTCTGTTCCTTGTGCTTGGAACTAGTTTTTCCTTCCTATGACACTCGTCTCCTCACATTTAGAACATTCTTTCTGCTCTCCTTCGAGCTCGTTAAAAACAATAAGGAGGCCACGAGTTGACTTTTTCAGACTCGTTAAAACTTGACGGGAAAGATATTGAGTTTCTTTAAGCCCAGGTCTGACTCTTGAAAATAGACTTGACTTCCGAGTGAACTTGTCCATTCAGGCTCGTTAATAATATGTGAATGGGCATCCACATTGGTGGTAGGTTATCGCTTTCTCGGACCATGGGGAATAATACAAGAAATGAACCATCTCTTTTCTTCATAATTGAGAAGAGTATTCTCAGGCATAGGTTTATCACTTTTTTCGACCTAAGGGACTAAATTTATTGAAAATGAACCCTCAGTATGAGCTTAGTTTTCCCTTTTTCATGCTTTGGACCTAAACATGAAAAAGATTCCAAGTGTAATTTATGTCTTTGTCATGTTTGTTAAACCCTAAAGAACAAAGCATCGAGTTTACTGTTGTAAGCCCCATTTCTCGTAATCAAATGGATCTTTCCGAGTGATATTTCCTTCTTCACACTCATAAAACTCAGGCTATATGCTGCTTTTGAAGGATCATTGCGCAGGTGGTAATTTAACCTTTTTCGGACCCCCCCAACTAAGTACGAAAAAGGTGTGCCTTACTTCTTTAGAAGCTAAGAGAGTTCTTATGTGGTTTGTTTTATACTTTTCCGGCCACAAGACACTAAATTGGACGAAAAAGTTCCCCCCTGGAGTCTTCGTTGGAGTTTTCAGACTCTCTAAACTATGAAAACATCGTCGAGCATGTACTAGTTTGGGCTCGTAAAATCCATGAATCAGTGCTTTATCAAGCATTCTTCTGTCTCTTCTTCAAGATTTCCAAAAATGAAGAAGGTCCCGAGTTTGCTTTCTTGGACTCATTAAACCTTTACAAGAAAGAGGGGAAGGGAATTTCATTCACATGTATTTTACATCATGGTAGCAAGTCTTGTTTCCTTGAACAAAGCACGATTTTTGATTCTATCAACAGTTGGGTCCTAGTATTTTGACCTTATCCCGATTCAGAGTTTCTTACTCCTCCGGATGGTTTCTTTTCCAATTATATGGGGAATCTGTCAATGTCTCCTACATTGTAGATTTGTGTTGTTGGTCCCTTCTGTGTCAAAATATGCCTAAGTCACTTTTTTGTCATGCCCACTGTTTAAGGTTTAAACCTTTGCCGACCATTCTACAGTTGCCTTGACCTTTTGTGTCAGCCATTCCCTGGTATCAGTTCATTACATCATGTCTTCGGTGGTCCTTGTCATGGAATTCAGTACTAATTCCAGATCCAATTAGTCTTTGACTTTCCTTGTGTTGGATGATGAAGGATGCCTTAATTCCTTCCTTCCAACGGATCTCTTCCTATCGACTGCAACACCTCTTGCTCTAGGAATGAGATTTAGAGTTTTATGATAGTAACTTGGGGATTGTAGTCATTAGTGGCAATTTCCCTTGCTATTGGGTAGTGGGAATACCTCAATGTCTCCTAATCAATGGATTCTTTAAGTGTTCGACTTCAAGTCCTTGTATTCACACTTGTTAGAATGTACTAGGTACCTTGGGGACCATTTTCATTAATGGTGGTTTCCCTCGCGTTTGTTAACGGTTCTCATTATTGACCGATAATCAAATGGTTTCCTCCATGTTTGACTTCAACTCCTTTATTTGCATGGTTAGGATTTGTACCTTTTAGGCTATTTGGATTAAAGACCTTGGGCCGACAGTAGCATTTTCATTTTTTGCTATTGCCTAAGTTGTGCAAGACCTTGTTACACTTTATATGACATTTTGCTGAGACATAGATCCACCTTGTATTTTTTGTGGCTATGATTGATTGTTAAGCATGTATCCTCCTTGTTCATTTGTGGCCATGACTCCTTTAGATTTGATATGGCACCTTTTTGCATATTGAGTGACCATGATAGTTTCATAAGTTATACATATGTTGGATCCTCCTGTATCTTTATGGCGATGTTTTATATATGGACTTGTATGTCCTAGAGATCATTTTTTTTTCTGACATTTATCTCTCTTTCAGGTACCTTTGTTCGAGCCTTTTGACCTTGGATTCTATGCTCTCTCCATACTCAGTTGTTTCCTTTATAATGTATTTTGGCTATCATCTTCCCATATAACCTCATACATTAGGGGGCATCTGTTATAGCTCAAAATTACACATCTCTTCTTGTGACCACTCTCCCATGATTCTGTCGCATGTCGACACTTCCATGACGACACTTCATGAAAGTCATTGAAAAAACACCTAACTTGGAGGACCCATATTTTGAGTTTTGTAACTCTGTTTGACCTCATCTTTGCACTGTTGGAAATATATTTCAGTTATCTAAGACTTTTCAGAAGACACCAAAGTCTGAAAATGCCTATAAGTACCTTAAAAATGATAGTTTTTGATGTATATGCGAGTTGCCTTAAGGAAACCCGTGTATGTATGTGAATTGCTATATATAATACTTACGTACACCTTAAATACGTGATTTTTTCATTGCTACTTGCGTATAGCTCTTGCATATTCCTCTTAAAAATTTCAAAAAAATACGTTTTTCGAAATTTGGGTAGTTTGGGTAGTTATGCAACTGACTCCTTCAATTGTAACTGCTTTGTCTTCGACCCTAACTCTTCATAAAGCATATAAATAGAGGTAGGGAGGTCCATGAGGGGATACTGGAACTTTTACATTGTCATGCTAGAGGAATTGGGACTCTCTTTTCCCACACTTTTTCCCTAATGATCATCCCCTTGTGTTGCAGAGCTTGGAGGTTGAGTTCCTTGGAGAAGAGAAGCAACAAAACCAGATCAAGGTTTTGTGAAGTGCCTAACTTGAAGAGAAGGTATATTTTTACTTCATTTCATGATTAATAAATATGTGATGTTCTTCTTCTTCCCAAATCATTGTTTAATGTGTGATTGAATCTCTGTTTATGATCATATGATGATGTTAGTCAGATCATTATTTTATGTTTATTTGATTATCTCTGCTTTATATGTGGCCATAATGGTTTGAGGAAGGTAAAATTCGTTTTCCAGGTCTCTTGGAGCAAGAGGAGCAAGAGGAGCAAGAAGAGGATTGAAGGGCTGCTTGGATAAACCTTCATTTGTTAAGGAATGAACCATTCTAATCTTTGAAACTTGCTTATATATACTTGCAGAACCATATGCATCTCTCTTTCAACCCCAGTACATTGATGGCCTCTTAAACCCTAGCCATAGTAAACTTTCCTCTACAATAGCTCCCTTCCTCTCATTTGGTTCTCTTGGTCAGGAAGCTTCAATTTGTCTTCTAAGGTTAAGGAATTTAGACTTTACATATTTTATTTCATTAATTTTTTTTCCAATTGTAAATTAAAACTAGAGAAAGTGTTCTTCAATTATTTTGCCTTGTCATCTAGTTGGATCCTTTGCTCATTCAATATCATCTCAGCAGCCTCATGTTTCTTGGTTAGTGCACAGAAATTATCCTTTAGGATCTTCAAGTCATTTTTGGTATCTACTGGACTCTTGCATGTTCTTCTAGAATTTTTGGATTCCATCCACAATCCATGTAGTAACTCATTGATCTTGAAAATAGTTTCAAGCTCACTTAGAGTGACCATAAAAATGTTTTCAATCTTATCAAAAACATTTGTAGGATAAAAACTTATCTTCTTCTTGGTATTTTCAATTGCAATAAGAAAGTCTTCTTTCAAATTCTTCTAGTGTTCATTCTTAGTAGTCAGGATTTTATTTTTGAGAATTAATAGGTATTCTTATTTTTCCTTAGAGAGTACTTCATCGTCATAATAGCTGTCATTTGAAAGTTCATCTAGCCCAACATTTTCTTTGCTTTGTGATGAGACAAATGAAGGATTGTTCTCTTCACTTATTTCTTCATCAGATTTTTGACTTGTATTTTCTCCTGCACTTTGACACTTGGCTTGATATGTGTCTTCAATATTTAGCCATAGATTTCTTGCATAGGTGTAGTTACCTAGTCTCATATTGACATCATTTGATAAGGATCTCTTAATGATTTTCAAAGTGATAGAATTGAATTTCTAATCATCTTTTGAAATTCCGGTTTTGTTCTTCAAGTGCCATTTCTTTCTTGCTACTACATCCCACACATGTGCTCCTTTGGACTTCAACTGAAACTTCATGGAATCCCTCCAATTGGCATAGTCATCTCCATTAAACAAGAGGATTTTATCATCTTCATTTCCAACAATTTTTAAAATGTTGATTCTGGAACCTATCTTTATATTAAGTGCTTGGTTCTAAAAATGGACCTGTTTTCCTTTTGGATCATCCTTCCAGTAGTGAGTTGTTCAAAGACAACCTGCTCTGATACCAATTGTAGAACAGGTCTCAGACACTAAGAGGGGGGGCGAATCAATGTCTATTTAAAACTTTTAAAAATATACGGCCAAAACATAAATGACATTTAATGAGTCATAACGTTTACCAATTATATATATACGGAATAACAAACACATATGAATATATGGCTTGGGGTACCACAACAGACAGCTAGAATCCAGAGAAATTCCTTGGCTTCCTTGATTTCTTGGAGTCGCCATTTCTGTTACGGAGAGAAATTCCTATGGCTTGGGGTACCACAACAGACAACTAGACTCCAGAAATCAATCTTTCCCAATATGCAATAGAAATAAAATGTCTAACACTAAAGGATTGAAACTCGTACCTTATTCCGAACGGTTGAAGTAGATCCCCGTTGAGCTTTCCAATCTTCGGCTTGAATTGATATAATACTTCCTCAACAATAAGTAAACAATACAAGCATACTATATTTCATAGTGTTAGATCTATTATAGCATATATAATCAATAATGTAAAAGCATTTGACATATTCCAATGGATACAATATTCATTCAAATACACATTACTGGACAGGAAAATATATTTCTATTAATATAAATTAGAGATTACAAGATACAACCTCTGACAGCACGTCTGCGAACCGGAGAAACTGAATCCCCCACTTGGGCCTCCACCACCTCAATCCTCCATCACTCCGATAGCAAGCTCACTAGCAAAAGGAAAGCTTGGGAAGAACACAATAGTGCTCCAAGGGACAAAGGGATGCAGACTCAAGCATAAGTTCTGGCAACAATGGACTATAGTTTCATTACTCTCAATTCTCTCTTATGCTTTCAATGTCTCAAGGGGTTCCTTATATAGCTTTTCAAAGGGATACTGAAAGGTCGAATCCGTGCGATCTCAAGACATATGGAAGGCCAGGAGTCATATGAGTCAGATCCAAGTCAAGGAATGCTCCAAAAGGATTTGGATTATTCATACATCCAGACGTACACGACTATAGGGGGAATATCCGCGATTATCGGGGAAAAAGCCGTGTATATCACTTTTCTTATGTTTTTAGGGATGATCAAGGACACATCAAAAGACAAAAAGTGGTCCATAGGGGCTAATGAGTCTGCAGCGGGACAGGGGAAGGCCATACAATGTGTGATTCACCTAGTGTGGTGAAATCTGCTATAACACAAATGTGTTTTTATTAAATAAAATTTTACATCACATAACATGAATTATCTAGACCCAGCTAGATTGAAAGACCCAACTCTCTTACAAGACCCAACTTGTATACATGACCCATCATGTAGAGAGGAATCCAATCCTCATTCAAGCTCCAACCTGATTACAGACACCAGTCTGTTTGAATGAACACAAGGTTCATGTCAATGGTAGAATATCCACCAAAATATTACACTTTATCCACCGAGATACACATTTATCTCTTCATGTATTCGTTTTTATACTCTTTCTTCATACCTCTTCATGAATCAATGTGTCTTCTCATGTACTTCACAACTCTTCATGGAATGATGTATCTTTTCATATAATAAGAAAATGAGATTAAAATAATGACTCAGTCATAACTATATTTAGTTTATTCTCCATTTGTTATTCTTTTAAATAAAACATCATGTCTTTATCTTTTATAAGACATCATAACTTTTCACAATACGTGCCTCTTTATGTTTTATAACATATCACTTAAGTTATTATATTGTTATTCTTAACATGTCTTTATGTTTTATAACATATCTTTTAAGTCTTTATATTGTTATTCTTAACAACATGCAACTTATTAAAGTATTACTCATCATAAAACTTCGTTGAACTTCGTTGACTTCATTTCTCTATATATTTAGCTTTTAATTAATAATTATGTTTTTATATTCTTTTACTTTTATTTTGATTTATTGCATCTTTTTCAAACGATCTCATGGCCTTTCGGATCTCTGTTTTAATCTTTATTTCAGAATTCTGTTAGTTTATTTAATTGTTAAATTAAATTAGTTAATTTAACCTTCATTAATCATATATGTCCAATTTATTCCTGTAGCTGCTCCTTTTTAAAAAGTCTGTTTATATCTTCATTTATTTTCCTGTAGTATGTCCTCTCCCAGCAACGTTTTTTTTATTTCAGAACATATTAACTTATTTTTATTAATTTGACTTATCTGGTCAATTTTAATAAAAACTTGTTTAACATTTATTTTCATATTTATTACTGTCATATTCAGATTCTATGTAAAACAGAATTTTTCTTCAACATGGGAAGTCGATTTTTCACACGTGTGATCCCCATATTAAAATATGAAACCATGGCTAGGTGGACAAATATCCAAGGAACAAATCCATGTCATCTTATGAATTTATGGGCACAAGAACAAGATGTGGCGGGCATTGCCAAAATGACTTTTTTTTATTACTGGTTTTAACATTTAGACAAATTTAACTTTAACAGGAAAACATGATTTTTCTCAATTTTGGAAAGTTGATTTCTCCCTCATGTGATCGCCATAAAGGAAAACTAAACCATGGATAGATAGATAGATATCCAAGGAACACACTCATGTTATCAGATTAATTTTTGGGCACATGAGTGACACGTGGTGAGCATTTTACTTAAGCCAGTTTTACTAATTTTTGGGGTCATGTGCACCTATGAACAAGCTACATCATGATGCTTTCATTTGATTTTTATCATCAACCCATGAGGCATGGCGGGCATTTCTAACTAACCTTTTATTACCAGTTATAACACTTAGTTGATATCAGGATTTCCTCTAAATCTTATTCTGAAACCCCTTTTTTGCAGATTCATATTTTCTTTCTTATTGACTTCCAAAGAAAACCGAATACATGGTCAAGTATGTCAATTGACAAGCTATAAGACCCCCATATGCCAAAGGAATTTTCTCTCACCCATAAATTATGGCAGGCATCTTTCTGAGGTGTTTTATTCGTTTTTGCTTGCTACACACCTGTTTTGGCAGGCTCATAACTTTTTCTTCAGGCACTTTCAAGACAAAATGAAGACATGGTAAGGTAGGTAAAATGACAATCTACAAGATCCCCCTATGGTGTGGGCATATACATTCTTCTAGAAATTATGGAGGGTATTTTCCTAAACCATTTTTTTACTAGATTCCCATAGTCATTTTTTTTATTTTCACCAAATTGCCATATTTTTCAGAACTATGTTAGACTACTATAATGACTTTTTGATAGATTACAGAACACCATCATGTATTTTTCAAACCTCATCACACATGTCACATCACTATTTATCCCATGTCATCATTTACCAATCATGCCACATCATCATTCATGCCATGTCATCATATCTTGCCATATCATGTCCTTGGTTATTCCTTTGTCATTACTGAGATCCTTTTGACATCAATGAAAACCACATTCCATATTGCCAACAGCTTGTGTAAAAATGAAACATGTTACCTTGAGCAGTGTTTATTCTTGGTTTCAAGCTCATTAAAAAATAAAACCGGCCTTGAGAAAAGTTCCTTTTTCATGTCAAGCTCGTTAAAAAATGAAATGGATTCTTCCATTGTGTCAAGCCTTGAACCTTCTTTTCACCTACTCGTATAACTTGATCCTCTTTTTTCATCTATTTCTGGTGAACCTTTTCCTGGTAGTAACCGTGAATTTATTTGGATGACGAGTAGAGTAAGCAGACGAAACGAAGCTTAGGAGGCATGCATCCACCCTTTGTTGATATTAAGCTACTTGATAGTTATACTGGGGTCAAGCACCGACCACTGGACATCATGTTTGGAAATCACCCGTCAATGGGAGCCATTTTGAGCATACTTTCTTTTATTTTCAAGCTCACTAAACCATGAAACGATCCTTTGATCATAGTTTACTTCTGGTTTCAAGCTTGTTAAAAAATATAACCACTCCTCAAGCATAGTTTACCTTTTCATTTGAAGCTTGCATAAAAATGAAACCATTCCTGAGCATAGTTCTTTTTCTATGTCAAGCTCGTTAAAAAATGAAATAGGTTGTTTCAAGTAAAGCTTATGTTTTGGTTTCAAGCTTGCATAAAAATGCCACCATGTTTCAAGCATAGTTATTTTCTGTTTCAAGCTTGTGCAAAAATGAAGCAGGTCTTTTTGAGCTTCCTTTTCATTTTTCATGCTTTGGTCAAAACATGAAAAGTGGTTTGAGCTTACTTTCTCGCTTTTTCATGCTCTGGTTCAAACATGAAAAAGGTTTTGACTGCCTTTTATACCTTCGGCGTGCTCATTAAAAAGTTAATGAAGAGGTATTGAGTATACTTTTATTGTTTTTCAAACTCGTTGAAATTGGATTATGAAAAAAGGAACCCTAATGGAGTCTCCTTTAAGTTCTTTTCGAACTCTTAAAATGTGAAAATATTGTCGAGTGAACTTGTCTTCTTCATGCTCATAAAAGGACTCGAAGATTCGTCTTCTTGGTGATAGTTTACCCCTTTTTCGGACCAGAGGGCACTAACTACGAAAAAGGTATACTCCAACCAATCATGACTGGAAGAGTTCTCCTAGGTATTATTTTATACTTTTTTCTGCCTCGGGGACTAAATTTACAAAAAAGTCCATCTTGGAGTCTTCTTTGTCATTTCAGACTCTCTAAACATGAAACAACAAATGATTTTTCTTTCGTTTGACTCATAAAATCAAATGATGAAAGACCCTTTTTTGGGATCGAACCCCTCCTTTCTCAGGTTCGCGAAATATATGAGAATGGACTTATCTTTGGATAAGCTACATCGAGTGTTTGTTACCCTCTTTGAACTTGTAAAAATGAAAAGAGGCACTCATCAATCATGATGGAGAAATTAAGGGAAAGGGAAATACATTTCATTTGTCAATAATGGCAGTTGTTAGTCACCTTTGAACATGGCACTTGTCTGCATTTCATTCAGTCAATTGGGTATTCAACTTGTTTTTGAGTCGATCCACTTTCATGAGTCATGTCAGTTCTTTGAGTCTCTCAAAGAATGCATTGTCTATTGTCGCATTGTGTTCCACCTCATTAAGTCAATGCTGCCAAGTCTTTGGTTGTGCCTCCTTATGTTCAAAAGGGAAATTGTCATGAGAATTTACACTTGCAGTCAAAACAAATTTTTTGTGTTAGTTACTTTTGAGTCATTCCTATGGTTACATCATACTCAAAATTCCATAACTTTATTCTGAGTTTCATGTCGTCGATGTGGGATTCATCATGGACCTCCTTTGATGAGACTATTCATGTCGACTTCAACTCATCATCCAAGAATTAGTCTTAGAAACAAGTTTAGTACCTTGAGATCTGTATGCCTTAATGACAGATTCTCTTGCTTTCAACATAGGTTCACATCATTGACCTTTTATCAAGAGAGTCAACTGAGTGTTTGACATCAAATCATCTATTCACACTTAGGAGATTGTGCTAGGGTACCTTGGGAATCATTGACATAAATGGTGATTTCCATCGCACTTGTTAATGGTTCTCATCATTGACTGGTAATCAAGTGGTTTCTACCATGTTCGACATCAAGACATTGTAATCGCATGGATAGAATCGTACTTTGTGGAAGATGAGACGAAGACCCTGGGTATTTGTTAAGCGCTCATTGCTTTCCCCAAGTTGTGATGGAGTATTTGTATGAGTCCTAGCATGGATCCACATTTGTATGTTCGTGATCGTGCTCATATTTTTGTTAGTATGACATAGATCTACATTGTATGTCTGGTAGCTATGTCCAAATTAGAGTCTTCTTCGTATGGATCTACGTTGTATTTTAGTAGCCATGACCTTTTTGTATCTCACATGGATCTGCGTTGTATTGGTTAGTAGCCATGTTGTGAGTAATTTAGGACATATATCAAAATGTAAAAGGTGCTGCAAAAATTTTGTGATGTTTGAGAAGTTCTGACCATTGGACCTTTTCCTCCAGACAATACCTTCTATCAAAGTATTATGCCTATCGTTTCTCTCTACCCATCATACTTTGGGGGGCATCTTTGTTACACCAAAATATCATCACCATCATGTTATGAGATAGGTATTCCCTTTTCTGCTCCAATCCCTCAAAGTTTTCCCTAGAGAAATAACAGGAAGAAATTATCCCCTTGTAGTTTTTCCTTGTTTTGAGCTGGTAACGCTCCTCTTCCATTGACAAAAAGAGTTACCTAAGTTAGCAACGCTCCTGAAACGTGAGAAAAGAGAGGTGCCACTGCTTCTATCCTTATTGCAAGAAGCATTACCCCCTTAACACCACCTGTTTGCTTCATTGGAGGAGTGGTGCTTGATTTTTCAAGGAAAAAAGAGAAACTTCAAGAGGATTCTTGAAGCTTTCCTTCATGGAGCCTCATCCATATGGTTTAGGAACCACCTGGAGCTCAAGATCCTCATTTTTTGGATATTATAACCACCTCACCCATGAGATCCTCAACCATAGATTTCCTCCCATGTTTTTAAATACTGGCTCATCCCCCATGGGAGAAGAGGAGGAAGAATTGTGTTGCATACCCACACTCTGCCAAAATAATTCTTGAACTATTGGAGGAAAGGAGAAGTTAGAGGCAAGGATTCATTGGAAGGAATTCTCAACACTAAAGCATAAAGGTTGTAGTCTCTCCAATCATTTCTAATAAAAAATGTCTTTTCTTTCCCATATTTACTGTTTCATTTGTATGTATTGCTTGATTCCTTGGTGACAAGCATAGATCTAGTTGATTATATTGTATGCTATCATGTTTCTCTCGTTGTTTTCCATCTTTTACAGGTTCTTATACGAGGATAGCGAGGACAAACTTTGAGATAAGTATAATGGAATTTCATTCAAGTGATTAACTATATATAGGGGAAGTTTAACATTTGGTGTTTGTGTTTTTTTCTAGACCTGAACCATTCAGACTAGGGAAACAACTCTTGTCCATAGGAGGTGTGTATTTCTGACAAACACGGTCTTATCTATGTCTTGTTGGAGAGCCATTGGTTCTCCTGGACTTCATAAGTCACCAACAACTTTGAAATATTTCGACGAAAAAGGTTTCCAAACCCATGGCTTGATCCCGGCTCTATCCATCGAGTTGGGGGAAAGACCATTTCTATCCAGGTAGAAGTGGTCAATTCTTCTTTGGATTACAATTTGTTATTACGACGAAATTGGTTCTATGCTTTGACGGTCATTGCATTGTCAGTTTTTTGCACACTCCAATTTCCGCATGAAGGGGAAATTGTAACTATTGATCAACTCGATTATTGTTCACCTTATATCACCACTACTACAACAAATAATGTTCCTATGTTAGGTCAGTCCCCCCCTCCTTATCAATAAGTAGGAGTTGGAATTTTGAAATAATCATCCCTTATGGGAGTCTTTCCATCTACTTTTGTCGCACCTAATAAGAAAATTTCCACGGTAAACATGATATCATCCACCACCAGGGGAATGTATAAAGGAAAATAGGTCTCTGAATTGCCTTATCCGAGTCCACATGAAACCCTATATGATTCCATTCAATATGTTTCGGATGCCTACACATACGATCAACATTTGATGGCATTGGATCCTTACCATCTGCGCTATTGGTTACATTTCCCTCTCTCCACTCTGGATTATCTCTCACATAATTTTTCATCAGACCAGTCCATATTGGAGATCATGAGTCTGAATGAATCCTTATGGGAAGACTCTCATTACCGATATTTGTTTCTTCCTAATGCAAATTTAGTAGATTCATATTTTGTTTCTCTTATCAGCTACGATATCGTCGAGTATCCACAAACACCTGTATTATTACAAGGTATTGATTCTGAGGGGAACTTATGCAACATCACTAAAATGATTGCCATTGACATATCGTCCAAGGAAGGTGTTGTTGAGCATGTTCACAATGTATAGAACTATTAAAAAATGGAAATTGAGGAATACCGAGTGCTGTTTCAAAGAATTTCATGATATTTTTTCAGAGAGTTATGAAGAAATTCCCAGGATTGAACCATCTATTGTTGTACATGAGATCAAAACTTACTCGATGACGAAACTGCTTAGGAAAAAAATTCGCCAGGTCCACCTAAGGAAAGTTGCAACCATTAAAGATGAAGTTGAAAAACTTTTGAAAGTTGGTTTTATCTACCCAGTTCCTTTAACCGAATGGGTATCTAATATTTTTCATGTTTCCAAGAAGAAGGGCACTATTAGGATTTGTATCGATTTTCAGGAATTGAACAAAGATTGTCCAAAGGACAACTTTCCTACACTCACATCAATCAGATCATTGAAAACTATGCTGGAAGTGTCATATATTATTTTATGGATGGTTTTTCTATCTATAATCAGATTGAGATATTGTATTCCGACCAGCATAAAATGACATTGATTTTTCTATGGGGAACCTTTGCTTATCGCAAGTTACCTTTTGGTTTGAAGAACACGGGAGCTAATTTCCAACAAGCCATGACTTATGCTTTTCATGATATAAAACACATAGTGGAACCATATCTGGATGACTTACCTGCTCATTCATAGCATAAAGAAGATTATTCGGGGCATCTTAGACACATTTTCCTTCGATGCCGTCATTACCATATTTGGCTTAATCCACATAAGTGTTCTTTTTTTGTTGATATTGGGCGCCTTCTTGGTTAGTTGTTTCCAAGGATGGAATTCACATTGATCCCTTGCAAATTGTTTCTATTATGGCCTTATACCCCCGACCAATAGAATTAAACTCCAAAGTTTTTAAGGGAAGGAAATATTTCTTCACCACTTCGTATGCAATTTTGTAGAGAAAATGCATGGTTATATGTGTATGTTGAAAAAGAACATTCGCTTTCTTTGGGATGATCAAGAACAATGGTATTTTGATAATCTAAAGCATGCTATAACACACTTACCTGTGTTGCACCCTCCAAATTATTCAAAATATTTTCTCTCGTATATTTCTTCCTCTACTACTACCACTGGTATGGTTCTAGTTCAAGAGGATTTGAACGGTCGAGCATGTGATCTACTATAGTAGTAAGATTCTTCTTAACTCTAAAATTTGATATTCACGTGTGGAGAATCTAGATTTAGATACGGTCATTGTTGTGCAATGTTTCCATCATTACATCTTACTTTGCACCACTATTATGCTTGCAGATCAAAACCCTATGTAATACATTCTGACTCGTCAGGTACTAGGGGGGAAATATTCTCATTGGATTGTTATCCTATAGGAATTTGATATTGAATTTTCTAATACCATTTCTAAGAAATCTTTGTTCTTTGCAGAGTTAATGTGTGATATTCCCTATGCTCTCATGGAAACTGAGCCCAATGATTCATTCTAGATGAATTCTTGTTCCTGATTAGCATGATAGATCCGTGGTATGGAGATTTTATCATATATATCTAGACTCAAATATTTCATCCCAACCTATCCTGCGACGATCGTCAATGTATTCATCACCATGCTAAGTATTACTTCATTCTCAATGATATCCTATACCGGTGCGGTATTGATTCAATTCTTCGATAATTTCTTACTCACGAAGAGGTTGAACAAGTCATGAATGATTGCCACTCTGGAGCACGTGGCGATCATTTTTCTGGGATGACTACAGCTCATAAAATTCTTCACACTGGGTATTTTGGCTCTCGATATTCAATGATTTCCATGAAGCGTTTAAAAAATTTCCGCCCTGTCAGCTCTTTTATCCTAAAAAGCGCACCCACCCTGCTCTATTACGTCCCGTCATTGTCGTTGGCATTTTTTCCAAATAGGGGATTGACTTTATGTATTGTAATCCTACTTCAACCAGGGGGCATAGTTACATTATTGTAGCATTTTATTATGTCACGAAATCGGCTAACACAATTCCTACATATGCTGAGGATGGTAAGACTATTACCCTCTTCATATTTACTCATGCCATTTATAGGTTTGGAGTTCTATAGGCTATAGTAACTGATCACATATCTCATTTCCATAACCAGATGATGGTTGAGCTAAGTGTCAAGTTAGTTTTTCATCATGAAAACTCAACCCCCTACTATCCACAAGCTAATGGCCAGGTTGAAGCCATTAACAAGGTCCATAATACCATGCCCCATAGGATGGTTGGAGATCATAAATCCAATTGGAATTTAACTCTATTTTCTGAGATTTGGGCCTATATAACATCAGTAAAAACAACAACTGGTTTAACAACTTTTCAATTGGTCTACAAAATAGAAGTTGTTCCACCTATTGAATTTGAAATTCCTTCACTCAAACTAGTTATTGAGATTCTACCCAACACCTCTACCAAGGAAGAACATGTTCTCTATCTAACTAAACTTGATGAGAATTGATGAGATGTCTCCTTGGATAATGAGTCACATAGGAAAAAGATAAATCCTCAGTATGATAAATCCTTTCAACCCCATGTTTTCAATGAAGGAGATCAGCTTCCGATCTATGATCATAAAAATGATAAACTTGGGAAAGGAAAGGTTGAACCAATGTGGTATGTCCCTATATTATTAGCCAAGTCTTGGAAAAAGGGGACTATGAGCTTGTTGACTACAACAGGATACATTTCGAGAACCCTTGCAATGGGAGGTACTTGAAAAGGTACTATGCTTAGGATTTCTTGACATCAGTACCTTGTATATATGTGTATATTTGACTTTTAAGTGTGGTTTTGATTTTAAATATAGTTTTGGCTTTCTTATCTGATACTACGTATCCCATGTTTTGATTTAAATTATGTAGATGGACTTCTATGGTTTTTCTGATGATGCTTTCCATCACACCCTGAATCTCACTTCAGTTTCCTGGGTACTGTATTCCCAATCCAATGACCTAGCTAGTTCAGGTGCGGTTTGTATAGGTCCGGCCACCAACAACATTGTCGAGTATCACACAGTGGTAGGGTTCATCTAACTGAAGTTGTATCTCGTGATATCGATCAATCGGTTGTCTTTATGGATTCTCAACTTGTGGTTTCTCATTTAAATCACATTATGCCATCCAAAATCTAGTACTCCTTCGAATTTTTTGAAGAGTACATTTGCTAGAAAGGTCATTTGAATCTAGTACTTATCATCATTTCCAAATATCCTGTAACACAGTTGCAGTTTCACTTTCCAATTATATGTTAGATTGGTACATTGCTCATTATTTACATTGATAAGTAAAACAATATGGCACATTGTAAATAAGTAGTAAAAGATATAAAATCCCACATAAAACATTCCATTATTAAAAACAAGTAGGCCAAAAAATATGAGTATGTATATATATATATATATATATATATATATAAGAGTGTTTTTACAAAAAAATATCGTCTCGGGATCCCGACTAAAGCACGATGTTAGAATAATCAAACCCATAGTATTGGGCCACTTAGACATTAATTCATTTATTTTTGTCTTATTTTCCTAGTTCATGAGTCCCACCATGTTCAAGTTGCTAATTTCCTATCCATAGAGGTCAAAATTGTTATCTTTGACTCATGTAGTGCTTGGGAAAGCCTTAGGAATCAAATCTTCTTTATTCCTAGCCTCCTAGGCGCCCTTCTGCTTTTTCAGTTTTTAAAGCACATAAGGAAAGCAAGACTAGGTGAGGTGAACCTATTTTATTCCCCTTTCATCCTCCACTCTTTCCTCCATGCAAAAGCATGTATGAGCTGCCATTTCACCCCTCATTAGCTTGCCCATGCGCCCTTGCCAATTCGTGAGCCTCATGACAGATTTGGGATCAGCTTTTTACACCTATGGGGGATTTGCCTATTTTGGGTAAGCCTGCTTTATGCTAGATTTGGATGCTTCCTCATGCATTCGATTTCTTCATGTATTATATTTATTCAGCAGCCTATGCTATTACAGGGTTGGCTATTATACACTGAGTTAATATAATTTTGTGTTACAGCTCCATTTTCAGTCTCTATTGTTGACAATTCTGCATGATCAATTGTAATTTGTTGTGAGTGAAATTAATCTATTGCTGGTCAGAATTTCTACACACGATGGCTTTCAGAATTAAAAGATAACAAAAATGCAGAATCTAAGATATTTCACTATATACATCATGTAAAAACCCTAGTGCTGATCATGGTAACAGATGATATCCTTTTCCACTCTATTTAGCAAGCAACCAAAACATCCTGATACATTGGTACTGTGCATTTGATACCTCCTAGGGAGGTTAGCCATTGAGATGTATGGAATTTCTAGAGTGAGATGGTTCAGGTTCTCTTCCATATCAGTCATCCCTTGATCACCATGGTGTACATATAGATCCCCGAATCATCTATCTATGGGAGAATATCCCCCAGTTCATGCTAATCCGACATCGACATGATAAGAAGTAGATCTCTTCACCATACATAAAAATCATAAAATAAAAAAAACATAAAACATGCATACCTTAGTGTCTTACTCACCAAGGTCACCCCACTACTCGTCTACTAAAAGATCTAGGTCTGGATTCCCTCAAAATTCAGTACATGCATATGCATACTTCTTAATCACGGGGAGCTATTCATCCAAGAATAAGAAAAATGCAGCCCCATACTTGACTCTGGAACCTCCGCCACCATGGTGGGCCATAACCTATACCCATCTGAGCATGCAGGGATCATGTTCTCTTAGCTATGTGAAGGACACCTATGGCCTCAAGTGTGGCACTCTCTCAAAAAAGAATGACACTAGGATCATGCCATATCCAAATTGTTTCATCTCTCCATGCAGACACTTAGTCATCTATTCTTTGAAGGTGACTAGTAGGACCTATTCCCAGTTGAAAACTATAGGGTCCATTGCCTCTGAGGAATATAACATGTGGGATCAAGATTCCTAGTGAGCCCCTTAGATCCCCGATATACGCTGCATAGTGAACAAGACTGGCCAAAGAGGTAAATCCATCAAATCCTTGATAGGTATATTCTTTCCACACATCTGTGTTCCTAGAAAGCAGTATCGGTCTATGAGACCCTGTGTGGTGATGTCCCCTTCTTGAGGACCAGTCAAAGAGATGGGCCATCCCCTCCTAGAAAAAATTATGAGAAAGTAGATATCTTCTACTACCACGTTTAAAATATGGGTCCCTACCTCAAAGTACCGATGTTCAGGAGTCCACATCCTAAGGATGTACACCAGTAACCTCACTTGTGATCTCATACTGGGTACATTGATTTTAGTAGCCCACACTCATGCAGAGAAGCTTAGGTCATGGCATCATTTCCCCCTATTATATCATTGATCTCATGCTCCCTCTCCTTCCAAATCACCATTTTTTCCAAAATATCATGCCAAAACATTAATGAAGTATTAGAAGTCATCTGCAACCATTAAAATCACTTCAAATTTATTCATTTGGCTTGTATTTCATGAGTTATAGGGAAACTTGTGGCACTACCTTTTCTGCATTATAAAATATTAGTGCCACCACTTTTTTTTGTATTAAAAAAAGCGTACATGAGGAATTACCAAGCCCAAAATGTATCCTAAATAAGAAAAGGGTAAAGAGATATAGACAAAAATAAGAGAGTAAAAGAGAATATTAAAGGTACTTTTTCAATAATTTTTTATCCCAATGTATGATTAATGTGATGTTGGTACCGTTGGAAAGGTCTCATCGAGGGATACAACTTTTGTGTTTTGAGATTCACAATATTCCTCACGGTTTGTCCGAAGCGTGCATCTTTGTAAATATGGGCATGAGGAATCTCAAAAAGCATCTTTTCAAAGATGCTTTATGAAAAGCTTCTTTTAAAGCATCTTATGAAAGATGCTTTAAAAGATGTTTTTCATAAAGCATCTTTAAAAATATGCTTTTCTAGATTCCTCATGCCTAGATTTACAAAAACACATGCCCCAGACAAACCGTGAGGAATATGGTGAAGCTCAAAACACGAAAGTTGTATCCCTTGATGATACCTTTCCAACAGTACCAAAGCCGTCCCGATATGAATTCAGATCAAAATTTATCGCAATAATAGGGTAATATTCTCATTTTCTCTCTCATTTTTGTCTTTATCTCTGTACCTTTTTCTTATTTAGGATACATTGTAGAAGAGGGTATAATGTTATGTGTCACTTGAGCACTGCTCTTCCCAAAAAGGAAAATAGCATTACCCTGAAAACAAATTTCCCTTTTGGGAAAATGCCTCAAAACCCTAAAAAAATGCACTCAATCAGAAATGGAAACCATGAAAAGGATAGGAATGGTCTTATGAATTACCTGGCTCTAACGGTTCAGGAAATGGTTGATCGCGGGATCTGCAATATGCACCTAAAATATGCACACAAAATTACCTATTTTTCTCTCCAAATGGTAAAAGTTTTTTACTATTCACTATGTTTTATTCACTATTTTTGGGTTTTATTTTAATTATTTTATTAAAATTTTAACCTTGAATAGTCCCATAAAGCCTAGTTTTTAATTTTTTAAGAGTCTAATAGTCGTTTTGAAGATTGCAGGGCATGGAGAATTAAATTTTTTGGATATGAATGAGTTTATTTTTGACTTTTTCATTCTCACAAAAATCGGAAAAATATTTTGAGCGCTCTTTTCGAAACTTTGGTCCTGCTCGTTATACCTAGTACCGAATTTTCGAGTCAAAGTTTTCCTCTTTTTCAGGCTTGTTAAACCCTTTTTTGATGAAAAAGATACCCTAGTACAGACCTGTTTAAGCTATTTTCGGAATATTCAAATGTGAAAATATTGCTGATTGAACTTGTCTTCTTCACGGTCGTTAAAGGATCTGAATAATCGTCTTTCCAATGATAGTTTATCCATTTTTCAGTTTGGATTGACTAAGTTATGGAAAATCCATACTCTAGTCATTTAATAGAAGAGTTCTCTAAGGTATTGTTTTATACTTTTTCGGGCCTCAGAGACTAAATCATATGAAAAAGGAAAGTTTGGAGTCTTCTTTAGTTTCATTTAGACTCTCTAAACATGAACGATCCCAAGTTTTCTTTTAATGGACTTGTTAAACTAAACACTGAGATACCCTCTTTTGGAAATGAACCCCTCCTTTCTTAGGTTAGAAAAACATATGAGAATAGAATCATCTCACGATAATATGAAATGAGTATTTGTTACCCTCTTTAAACTCATAAAAATGAAAAGAGGAACTCATCAATAATGATGGGGTAAGTAAGGGATGGGAACGATATTTCATTTGCAATAATTCCAACTTTTATTCACCTTTAAACATGGAACTTGTCTGCATTTCATTCAGTCAGTTGTGTATTCAGTTTTCTTCCGATTCGATCCACTTTCATGAGTCATGTCACTCCTTTGAGTCTTTCAAATATTACATCTTCAATTGTCGCATTATGACCTGCAATATGCCTCCTTCAGTCAATGTTGCCAAGTGTTTGGTCGTGTCGCCCTATGTTCAAAGGAAAATTGTGTTGAGAGTTTGCATCTGCAGTCAAAATTACCTTTGTCTCAGATACCTTTGAGTCAATCCTATGGTTTCTTCATACTCAAATTCTAGAACTTTGTTCCAAATTTCATTTCGTTGATGTAAGATTCATCATGGCCCTCCTGCGACAAGACTATTCCTGTCGACTCTAGCTCATCATCCAAGAATTAGTATTAGAAACAAATACGGTACCTTAAGATCTGTATACATCAATGCCAAATTTTCTCGCTTTCGAATATAGGTTTACATCATTGACCTTTGATCGATAGATTCAACTGAGTGTTCGACATCAAAACATCTATTCACATTTGGAGAAATGTAGTGGAGTACCTTAGTAATCATCGACATCAATGGTGATCTCCCTCACACTTGTTAATGGTTCTCATCATTGATCAGTAATCAAGTGGTTTCTACTGTGTTCAACATCAAGACATGTAATCACATGGATATAATCATACTTTGTTGAAAAAGAGATGAATACCCTAGGTTATTAAGCGGTCATTGCTTTCCCCAGGTTGCAACAGAGTATTTGTATGAGTCTTAGCATGGATCCACATTTTTATGGTCATGGTTGTGCTCAAATTTGTGTTTATATGACATAGATATACATTGTATATCTGGTAGCTATGTCCAAGTTTGAGTTATTTCCACATGGATATACGTTGTATTCTAGTAGCCATGCTTTTTTTGTGTCTCGCATGGATCTGCGTTGTATTGATCAACAGCCATGTTGTGTGTCATATGGACAAGTATCAAAGTAAAAATGCACTATAGAATAAGCTTGGTTGTTAGATATCTCTGATCAGTGAACTTTCCTTGAAGTGATAACTTTTTCTTTCAAATCCTTCACCTATCCTATCCCTCTAGCCTCATGCTTTGGGGGGGATTCTGTTACACACATTTCTTGTCATCATAATATAATGATATCTAAGTATCAGTATTTGCCTCAATTACTCAAGTTGTGAAGTAAAAAATGGGCCTGGATTAGTGATTTTACACCTTTGGCCACCACCGCACTTTCCCTGTGGTCAATGTTTGGTACCTCTATGTGTAACACATTTTTTCCTTGAGAAATAGGCAGTACCATCGCCACTTACCTTTATGCAATGAGCATTTCTATGTTGGTAATGCTCTATCTCATTGGACAAAGAGTGGTGCTCGAGTTTTAAAAGGGAAAAAGAGAAGCTTCAAGAGGGTTCTCGAATCTTGAATTCATGCAGCCTCATCCCTAAGCTTCAAAACCACCTGGGCTCAAGATCCATCAGAATAGGATCCTTCCTCCACATCAACCATGTGATCCTCAACCTACTCTATCCTCCCATGGATTTAAATACAACTTCAACCCCCATGTGAAAGAGGAGAAATATTATGTTTGAGCATCAAAACTATGGCTAAATCCAGCAAAGAAGAGTGAGAATTTGGTAGACAAGTTTGGGATTTGAGGAAAGGTTTACTTGGGAAGATATTTCCACCACTAAGGCTTTGGTTGTAATCTCTCTCTCTCTATTTCATTTATACAGATAAAAATTTCTTTTCCATGAATACTATTGTATTTGATTCAATGCTTTCATTGTTGAACTCCTTAGTCATCAGCGTAGGATCATAGATTGAAATTCTTACTTTAATATTGTATGTGCTTTGTTGTGTTATTTTTGTAGGAAAATTTGTGGAGATAAACACTCCAAAGGAAAACCTATTACATTTTATGCAAGTATAAGGGTTTATTCAAGACATCTATTTGATCTTAGAGAAAGTATTTTTTTTGTTGTGACTTCTTTGTTTTAGTTGTGAGTGTTCCGGGTTAGGGAAACAACTTCTGTTTGCAGAAGGTGAGTATTTCTATAAATAGGGACACCCTAGTTCACACCCAATTTCTAGTTCAATTCCCATGCCGATTTATTCTCATAGGAATGAAAGTCCAATTAGTAGCATCATGACTTGGATTTTGAGACCACATACTTCTCTTCCATACAATTCTGACCATTTTCTAATGGGATCCCTTTTCATGTCATTTTACATAAACATGTATTATAATATCCACATGAACATTTGTGCTTACTAATTCAGTGCTTATTGCTTATGTTGTGTATATACCTTTGCAGTCATTTTTTGCTCAAGACACCTATAAACCATTGCTTATGTTTAAGTTGACCTATACATCTAAGAACTATTTGATTCAGGTAATTGAAGATAGAACATGATTCATTGTGATTTAATTTTATTGTTGTCACATATCTCTTTTCCATGTCTTATCTGAGTCTCATTATGGTGTGATTGTGTTCCAATAGCAGCAATGTTAAATTTGTAGTTTCTTTTTAGAGCTAATTTTGGTGTTGTGTGAGTGTTTTGGTTGTGGAGGGTGCACCAGTTGGTGTGGAAACTATATGGAGAATGTCATTTTGGATGTATATATTTAGTATCAGGTAGAGATCACACCCTATGCTGCATATCTAAATACTTGGGTCGATTTCTTCCAGCAAAGAGCAGGTTTTGTAATGTAAATATCATTATCTTGAGAAATATTGTCTATCTTTCCTTTTGTAAATACCTTGTCATTACTTTCTCTTTATTTGTATAATACATACATACATACATACATACATACATACATACATACATACATACATACATACATACATACATACATACATACATACATACATACATACATACATNCAGTTTTATGCTCAAATTCCATTGTTAATTCACTAGATTAGATATGAAAGTTGTGGTTACAAATTGTATCTATAAATATTCCAAAAAAGGTTTTGTATGTCTGTTAATGAGATTATTATCTTGGTTTGGGTGTATTTGTGTATAAATGAGTCTTAGTGGTCCAATTCGATAGGCTTATAGGCCGCTTAAGATGAGTTGAAATTTAACAATCTTCTGTGGTTAAAATCCAAGCTATTCTTCCATAATTTGATTTTATGTTTATGGTGCATTTATTGACCCTAAATATTAAGTGTATTTCCTTATTGTTGTTAATTGTTTCTATTGGTTCTCTATAAGTAGAATAGTTCCACATAATTCATGGGGAAATTTCCTTTGGTCATTTGGGTCTACCCAAATGGCTGTCTGCCCAAGTGTGATGCACTTTGAACTGTGCAAATTATCTTAGAAAACCCTTGAGTGAATTTTGATAAGTGTATGGAATGATATGTATATCTTGTTATTAGTGTGTTTGGGTCGAAATCAATCCTTCCTGGAAGTTTGGGAAGGTTTGGAAATGTTTGGTATGTAAACTATCTCAACAGTGTTTTTGGGATCAAATTAATTTCCTTGACAAAATGTTATGTCTTTATAACTTCCATAGAAATCCTTTGGTGTCTATAAGTATTTTTTTTATATATTTTTCATGGTGTGTTGAATACCTTGTAGGATTAACTGGAAATATTAGAAGGGACTTGGTAGTGTTTGGGAAAATTTGGAAAAATCTCTAGTCAAGTTGCCGAATTCGAGCTAATCAAATTGTGTTAATTAAGAGGTTGTTTGCAAACTTATTGTAAAAAGGATTGAACCATATGTCCATAAATTGATAATAAGTATTGATTTTATATCTTATTGGTCACATACAAAGGTTTGTAAGCATTACTCTTGGGCCGCACCATATTTAAATCTATTCCATAAAATTTATCTAAACCATTGTTTAAAGAAAACTTGGAAATCAAATAGTCTTTGGTTTAAAAATTTTGGTACCTCTTTAGATAAAGTGGATTTAATATATCTAATATCATATTGGGGATATTACAATGGTATCAGAGAATAGTCCTCCACACCTGTCCAAATATTTATTGTAAAAAAGAAGAACATTGAATAGAAATTGCAGAACATAACTTGCAGTTGAAGAAGAATTGCAAACATGTCTCTAATTGGTGATGATGATTTGGAACTGGAACAATATGCATGGGAGGAATTCATTTATATAGATGGATGATTTCACATTTCACACGAGGAAGGAGATTCCTTATAATATCACATCATATGGAGAGAAGACAAAAAACCAGATCGACTAATTGGTCGTATTGAAGAGGAAATAACGAGAAGAGTAGCGGCAAGTGCCAGCATGCCTCATTATTACTAGGAGTATCTAGAATTGGGTAAGGATTTTCTTTATTTTTTTCCTTCAAATATTATTTTAATTACAAGTATGGATTCTAGCCCTAAGTTGTGGATAATAATTCTTTTAATAGCAACACTCAATTAAAAGAAGAACCTTGTTGTTCCTCTAACTAGTGCATTGAGACAACATAGAAGAAAGAAGGAAACACCAAGCACATGTATGATAAGGATCCTGATTTTTGCATAAAGATGTTTCCTTGTAAGAACCAGTTATTTCATGTCTTGATAATGGTAATTTAGAACCTTCTAATGTTGATTTGGATGTTAAGGGTGAGTCAAGTGCTGTGGTTTCATGCCACAAACAATCATATTTTACATTACAGCCATTATAAAATGTGAAGAAAACACTTCCAGGGGATGACTGCAAGATTGAAGAAAGTTGCGCATAATATGTGCATGAACGACATAAATCGGCCCTTAAATAAGCATGAGAAGAATTAAAATCATCCTACTTGTGGAAGCCATATAGAAAATGAAACCAGAGTTGTTGATGAGATTACCAGTGATGCAGATTACAAAGCATGTGAGGAAGAAGAAGCATCAAATTGTTTCATGAATGAAAATAAAGAAAATGAGACATCCTTTGAGGATGGTTTCATTTTCAAAGAGAATCTAATGAAGATGGAACACAAAGGTATTATAACATTAATGATTTTTCCAGTGAACATATTCCTTTGTATCTCTTTTCTACTACATTACTTTCAAATGATATAATGATAGTATGGAAGAATATTTTGAAACTAATGTTCAAAATGTGAGTGTTAAATATGGTTTCATTCTAATTAAAGAAGAGATTATGAGGGCTGAAATAGTAAATGTGATTTTTTTTTAATCTAGGTCTCTGCTTTATATGTCAAAAGGATCTTGACGTGTTTCAATCCCAATGGACCGAATCACCATTAGGAGTGTTATCCAATGAGAGATAAAATCTTCTCATTGGAAATCACAAACATTAATGCACATAAATACTTGTTAAAACAATAATTTTTCCTTTTTGTGATGTTGAGAGTAGCCAGGTCAGATAGATGTCAGAATATAATTGTCTTTTGTCAAGGTATTTATTAAAGGTCTCCAATTTTCACTTAGTTTAGTCCATAATCACGATTAAGGTTATTAGGGTTTAGTTCAATTTCAATGGATTCCCTGACTTTTCTTCTCCCAAAGTGACCGACTAAAGACATTATGCTAGAATATTCTAAACAAATGTGATGGCTATTGTCTAACTCTCTATGTGAGATCATAAAGTGTGTTGTTAGCAAGCCATTGCATGACTTAGAGAACCAATTCTTAGTCACACAATAAAATATATTGCAAGTTTTGACCATGACTAATGGTCCACACAATTTCATTAAAGACCTTATGCGGAAGACTCACTTGGACGAAATAAAAAGAGGATATGTTGAAGGGGTCTGTAGTAGCCAAATGTGCATCATAAAAGACGAATTGGAAAAGATGAAATGGTATTATTTGCATCTATGAAATCAAATTTGCATAAGACAAGGCCATGGAGTTTGAATAGTTTTGAATGGAGTTGGGAGTATCACATTCTTCATCATACACCATAAACCATTCAAATGCATATGGCTGGTGACATTCCTTCTTTGATGGAGGAACCTCATCAGAGGTTTGAACATGTAGGGAAATTAGATTCATAGAGTCTTGAAAGGAAAGTTGATAGGGAGAAAGATGGAAAAATACTTGTTTTTATTCAAGAAGGTTATGACCTTTCTCAATGTGAGAAAGACTTAGCTATTGATGAGGAATTTGATTACATTTTGTATGGATTAACAAACATAAGTGTGTATTCATTCATGGATCAGGTAGATAGATACATCACAAAGATGGTGAATCAAGGAGGTAAAAAATATTTTTTCACCATTAATGGATTAATTGGTATTTCTGACATTGTCTTGTTTTGGGAGTAGAATCAAAGGCATCAATGGCTGCAATATGATTCCATTATTACACACCCATCGATGGATTGGGTGTAAATATATGGAAAACTTGGAGTCACCTGATGATAGAGCTTTTGCTAGTGCATAATAATGCACTATGGATCACAAGTTGGAAATAGTCTTTTAAGTTTGAGTTCAAAGGTTTATTTTAGTCATAGAGTCTGAAATCAAGTCATGTGTTTGGTTAGGTTCTTGGAGTGGTTATACTTTAAATTTTGGTCCTCAAAGTCATTTTTTATTTTCTTTTAGTCTTTGATCCTATGTTAGTCATATTTCTAGTCGTACAGAGTCCATGAAAAAAATGTTTATGATAGGTAAGATCTTGTTACTCATGATTTTTTTATCATAAGTCAATATGTAATCATGTATTTTTGAATTCCTCAAGGGTCATAATGGATCATGATTACTAGGTAAATCAAACACTACAAAAAGTTAGGATATTTCACAACGTAGCAAAAATTTACATTATCATTACTTGAAAATTGTCTTTCATAACATAATTAGCTATTAAAAAGGTTGATTTGGCTAGTCAAGTCAATTTTGAGGTGTAATCATGATTAGTAGATAGGCTTAGAGGTTTGCTGCAAATTTTCTTGATAATTCGTAGCGAGAGGTCTTGTCATTCCAAATCAATTATGATTACTTTGCATTATTCAAAAGTTAGTATTGGTCATGATTGTTTTTAGGTTGGCATTTGTCTTTTAAAAATTCCCATAATCCATAATATTTTTTCCAAACTTGTGAGTTAATATTCTATTGCAAAACAAATTTACTGCGAAACCTCAAGTTCGCTACGATTTTTTGTTTTTCCTACAAATTTCCAAACTCCAAGTATCTATGGTTTTCATTTTTATTGATAATATTTTCAACCCATTCTACCATTCCCCCCTCCATTTATTTCCTCATATGCAACAAATATCTACATTTCCAAAGTTTTTCTAGTTCGTTGCGAAATCTATCTACTGCAATTTTTTTCCTTTTGCTGCAAAACGCCTTCATCACTGTGAATCCCTTAGTTGCTAGATTTTCCTTTGTCATTATAAAACCCATAATCCCTTATTTTAAAAATTACCCACTCTTTTTCTTCCCTATCACTACAAATATTTATGTCACTCTTAAACTCCTACATGCCGTGAAATCCCAAATTCACTGCCAAATCCACAAGCAATGTTTTCTTGCATGTAAAGTTTGGTTTTTTCGTGATGGTCAAAGAGAAAAAGAAGAAATATAAACAAACAAGGAGAGTTGGTCAAATATGAGCCCCAATATATGAATATGACAGAGTTATATCCATCTATGGTTGATATGTTTCAAAAAATTGGTTTCTTAGGGTTTTCCCAAAAGTTACAAGGATGAAATATGGAGTTTTCAAAACAATTTTCCTTGAATTATGATGGTGTGCAGACTAAGGTTGGATATTGGAGTTTTTTTTAATATTTAAATGGATATACAAGATATAAGAACATTGAGAATCATAACATCATAACCATATACAAAAGGATCACTGAAATAACGACAAGCACAACCACACAAAAGAACACCGAGTTTTATCCTGGGAAACCCTCATGGGGGAGAAAACCCAGCGAAAATTCCTTGATATAGACTTCAACCAAGTACAGTGTAAGAAACAAATAATAATACTTGTAATACCCCCAAGGATAAGACCCCAAGAAGAATAATGGATTGTTTCCTCTCTTCCTAGATGGACTGTTCCTTCTCTCTCTAGCACAATTGTTGAGTTATGAGTATGTCCAAATGGGGGAGGATCCTCCGCTATTTATATTGATAAGTGGAGAGGCCTAATAACCCAACATGTCTGACCTATCCTCCAAATTATGGAGAATTACCTTGGTCTACTCAAAATTGCATTTTAATAATACTTTTTTTCAAGTACTACTGACACGACTTACAACAGAGGTTTTACCTCAAGACTTTAAATGACCAATTTCATAAATGACATCCCTAATAGGAGGAACAACATCTCGAGAAGGAGTAATAAAAACAATACTACAAAATAGAATATATTCCACAGTTACATTTCTTTAACACTCCCTCTTAACAAGTAAGGTATTCTACAACAATACATATGTACAACTGACTGGTGAATCTATATGTCATAGGAAGTTTTCACAATTTCATCAACATCATCATCATCCATGGAAAATCATCATCATGGAAATATATGGAATCATCTCGATCATTATAATATCAAGAATTATCTTGAGCATCATCATCTCTGGTATTATCTATGGAATCATCTCGAGCATCATCATCTCTAGCATCATCTCGACCATCATCATCTCTGGAATAATCTCTAGGATCATCATATTTGGGATAATCTATAGAATCATCATCTATGGAATAATATCAAGCATCATTATCTCTAGAATAATATCGATTATCATTATATGTGGAATCATCTTGAGCATCACCATCTTTGGCATAATCTCAAGCATCATCATCTTTGGCATCATCTCAAGAATCATCATCTTTGTCAACATATCGAGCATAATTTGCACTATCACCAGTATATAAATACTGAGTTGAATCACCCACAACATAAATAAATGTTGGAACATTAGCATCTGCAATTGAATGTAGAAAGTCAACCACAAGTGAATGCAAGACCACACTCCATATGAGAGTACTATCATCCGCAGGACCATCCTTAACCAGTAAGTGCTAGGACCACTCTCAACAATAGAGTGTTCTTGTCCATAGGAACATCCTCAAATAGGATAATATCATCTTCAATGGAATGTAGATCTTGTCCACAATTTAATGCATGACCACTCACCATATGAGAGTACTATTGTCTACAGGACCATCCTCAGCCGGTAAGTGCTAGGACCACTCTCAACAAGAGAGTGTTCTTGTCTGCAGGACCATCCTCAAGTAGGATACTGTCATCTACAACTAAATGCAGATATCATATACAAATGAATGTAGGACCACTCTTCATATGATATTACTATCATCTGCATAAACATCCTCACTCGGTAAGTTGTAGGACCACTCTCAACAATAGAGTGTTCTTCTTTGCAGGACCATCCTCAAGTATGATACTACATTTTGCAACTGAATGCAGATCTCGTCTGCAAATGAATGTAGGACCACTCTCCATATGAGATTACTATCATCCCTAGGACCATCCTCAGTCGATAAGTGCTAGGAACATTCTTAACAAGAGAGTGTTATTTTCCGTGGTATCATCCTCAAGTAGGATATTGCCTTCGACAACTGAATGCAGATCGCGTCCGCAAATGAATGTAGGAACAATATCCATGTGAGAGTAATATCATCCACAAGACCATCTTGAGCTTGTAAGTTCTAGGAACACTCTCAATAAGAGTGTGTTCTTTATTTGCAGGACTACATCTCGTTGGGATCTTCCTATTTGAAAATACGACCAACCTTCCTAGGATCTTACTTCTGATGATACTACCAAACATGTTGGGATATACCCTTAGTGATACAACTATTCATATTGGGATTCACCCCCAGTGATGTTACCAACCATATTTTTAATAACCCAAAAATTCGTAAAAATTTAAAAATTTTCCTATGACATTAAATGTTTACAATCGTCACTTCCAAGGGACATTTAACTGTTAACAATTAACATAATAAGGTTTAAACTAGAACTAATTCCTTTATTAAATTCTAGATCCACATACTTAAATATTTTCTTTCATATATCAGTATTAAATATTTGATTTAACAGGTGATGATTTGGAATAACATGAACTAAAACATCTGTTTGTTTACTATGTGCTAAAGTTTGTTTTATTGTTTATAAACATGAAGGAACTTCAGTTAAGTCCGAGGCTTACTTAGCTTTTTAGCTAATGCAGTGAAGTGATACTTCTTTTACAAGTCTTTTTATAGGTAAGACGTTTTGTAACTAGTTTCCAGATCGAGATTAATTATCTCAACTAGCATAATAAAAATGCTAGTATATTTGTTTAATTTACAGCTTTGTTCAAAGTAAAGGAGGTATCGTCGAAACTGTATATTTACGTTTTATTTAATTTCTTTTAAGCATAAGTAATTTGAGAATATGAACATAAAACCAGATGTTCTTTTGCCTAAATTTGACTATAACTTGTTCATCAACTTCCATTTATTTATTTCATCTTAGGTCCTATATACAATCCTAGAGAAAGACAAATTTGCATACTAGGTCAAATGATACATTATTACCTGTTACCATGGTAATTCATATGTATTTGTCTCAACAATATTCAAATGTTATGAATACTAGAAAAAACTAAGTCTAGGTATAGTAAAAAGGTATAAATGTTGACATTCACACACACCTGGAACTTAATGATTTAATATAGAAAACATTTCAACTAACTGTTTTTTTAATGACCAGGTGGAAATGCAATAATATGAACATTATATTGTTAAACACGTATTCTTCCTGATTTGTGTAATGAAACAAAAAGAGATCATTTTGTAAAGAATCTATATAACCTAGCATTTACATGACCTTCATCTCATAAGGATATATTATGTAAAAACTAATACCCTATATAGATAAACTAAGCTATAATATTCTTACCAAAGTTATCCTACATATCTCTATGCCATCAGTCTTATTCATACAAGCATTTTAACCATTGCAATATCATTGGTTTTCAAAAGTCTTTTTGCAAGTCCTAATATTTATCTTAAGGTTTTATTTATAAGTTAACATGGTTAAAAATCTTTTGCACATGTTACTACTATTTACGTTGTTCTCAATATATGGTTATAATTTCTGTCTATGCAAAGCTTTCAACCAATATTATCATTGTACTATGAATCTTATGGCATATAAGATATTGATTGTTGTTTTAATGAGTTTATAACCAAGGAATCTGTTTGTAAAACCTTCTTATTAGCAGGTTGCTCCATTGGCTCTTGAACTATAGTGAAAACCCATAAAATCAAACTGAAGGTGGAGTCCATGTGGTTGTTTTATAGTGGCTAGGGTTTTGTCCTTGGAACTTTATTATATAAGCTTCCAAAACCATAAAATACCACGATTAACCTATCTTTTTGCTACCGTGGAGAGGTTGCCGTAGGATTACAGCCTCATGGATTCACCATTGTTTTTCTGCTGCAAGTGAGGTCCTTCATCGCTGTGGCTTACCTTTACATGTGAGAGCCTTTATCACCTTTTCTATTCTTTGTGTATGAGGTCCTTTGTTGCCAATCTTTACTTCTACGAGAGCTTCCCTTCGTGCTTTGTTCACTGGTGAAATCTGTTTGGAATAACAACGTGCTTTTCAGTTTTGGTGTCATCGTGGTTTTTGGTTGATATCTTAACCATATCATTGAGTGGGAGCTTATCAGCCTCTTCTTTGAGTTGCTAGGGTAAGAGTTTATTCAACCAGTTGAAAATGCTATGTATTCAGGCCATTGCGTGGCTAGTGGTGAAATTTCTTAGGTAAACTCATCAATATTTTTTTTTCTTCATTACCATAAATTTAATTGATATCTCTTTTTTATATATACAGGAAGCTTAACCAACATTTAATGGTGTGTAGGTCAATTTACAGGAAGCTCGAAGACTTTGGCGAAGAGGAGGTTTCCATGCTTCTTCAGGAAACAGGTAAGCCTCAGTCCTTACCTGAGTTTTCCTCTGCAATGGTGTGAGGGTTCATGGGTGATACTATTTCACTTGGTTTGTGTGCCTCCTTGGTCATGGCTACAATGTACTCTGTTTGTTTTTGGGAAGGCCGTATGGCCGTGACTTGATGAAATTCTTATGAGGCCTTCTCGGCCATATCTTGATTTAGAGAACTTATATTTTGGACAGGATTTTTAAGCCGTGACTTCTGTTGGAATTTTAAATGTATTTAGATAGGGGTTTTAAACATCTTTATAAATTGTTTAAGCTTTAAAAGCTTACTGTGATAGATATCCTGTGTTCGGCCATGAACTATGGTTTTTATGAGGTCGATGGCAGATTGTAGGGTTTCTTGTAATGTTTAAGATTTGCAAATTTTAAGTTAACTTAATAGAAATATTTTTACTGCTACAATACTTGTGTTGATGAATGGATGGTTAAAGAACTTAAAAGAGGTTTTATTACGATTTAAGTTCGTAATTTTTCAATTTTGTTTAAAAGAGGAAAAAGTTCAGAATGTTGGTTTTAAAGTAGAGTTTGAGTTTTTCTCTGTCAGTAAAAACAATTATTTCAAGAAATGAATAAAAAGAAGGGTTTATTAGTACAACCTGAGTTTTTACTGTGTAATTGGGTTGGAAAAATTTAAAAGGTATTTACTTAATTAGTCTTAGTTTAAACTTGACAAACAGTTCCAATACTGTTTCTGTGAAAAATTTAACCCTCTTCTGGAAAAAGAGAAGGAAATGAAGGTCATATTTAACAGTTTCTCTAAATTAGGGTTTTTGTAAAATTTTAATTATTTTAAAATCTTTACAGGTTAACATTTAATTGTAATGTATTTCAAGTTTGATTCTCACTTAAATTAGTAATGAAATTACCTAAGTGATTACTATACCTCATATTATTATCTTTAAGTTATTCTTGCTTATTTACTTTTATGTTCTTATAATGTTTAATAACTATGCATACTTATAATAATTAGGCTTATAGCTTGTAATTTATTTACTGTGTAAATAGGAGCACAGATTGTGTATATATATTTTTTCTGTTAAGTTCTTTCTTGAAGACAGTTCTATTTATTTTTATAATAATGTACTCTATCTAAGGAAATTTCTGAAATAAAAAAGCTTTCTTCTGATTAACCCTATAAAAATCTGTAGAATCTAAATAAACACATTCCTGCATACTTCATTTGATTTATCTATCAGAATTTAATCTAACCTACTATACTAGAGTACTACCTTCTTGAAGGTGTGGAAAATACAGTTAGGTATTTTATCCATCAATAAAAATTGAAATTACTCTAATAATTCATTCATAATTCATCTATCTTTCCACAGTAAAAGACTTCCTTCAATAATTCTAATAATAGATGAAACAGACACTTAACATATTATTTTCTAAATCATTCATTCTTGTTCCTGAGTATGCTTAGAGAAATTAGAAAGAACAAGTAGAACTTGGATATGTAGTAGAGGAAACAACAACTTAAGGAGCCTGTTCCTCCCAACCAACTACTGGAGATAGCTGAACTACAAATATCAAGACCCTCGAGCCTGTCTACTAGTCCACCTGGTTGAAAGCACGGGGTGAGAGAACTGGTTTAGAAAAACTTTGCAACTCTACTGAGTAATCAACAATATTTTGTTCTACTTGTAGCAATATGAACTAAGCTTAAATCAGCTGCACTAGTTCAGAACTTCAACATTTTTCACTCAAAGAAAACTTCTGTTAGTCCCCTCCATCGAATTTCTTGTGCACTAAATTCAATCAGAATTTTCACAAGTCAATAATGAGCATCCTCAGCTGAATTCAATAGAAAGTTTTATTAGCATGCCTAGGTATTTTGGGTCAGTTTTCACTTAATGAGCCACTTGCTCTTGCTCCACTTTCTTGGGGAACATGACAACAAAAATAGGGAAGTTGCCTCCTGCAACAGCTAGAAGTAGTTTGAGGATGCTTCCAAGTGTCAATCTGCTCTCAACCCAGCCTATTCCACCAAGTGACCAGTAAAACACTCATTTAACACCCTCCTTAAGTTGTTGTCTCATCTTTCATTTATTAATTAATAAAATATTCAGCAATTACATGTAATTATCCTTGACCCCACTTGGTCATTAATTACAACTTTATAATAAAATTATAACATAATGTCTCCTAAAACATAAAATGTTTTTGCAAATTTGGGGTATATGACAATATTGGTATATACCCACGAATATATGACTAGGCTCTCTATAAACTCACCAGACCACTGAGGCTCATCATTATTTTCTTGTACATCCACAACTTCATTGATATCTATAATCATACTAGAAAACTCGATTGTCCTTATATGTACTTGAATACCGTTACCATCTCATTATCAATAATAATCTTATCATCACTCCCTATTTCTAGGGAGGTCCTTTTGGACTAGACCAATCTTGTCTCAAAAGTGTTAAAACTTTACATGAGACAAAGGATTAGTCAACACATCAACAACTTGTTCCTCTGTAGGAACATATAGAGCTTCACGGATCCTCTATGCAGGATATCCTAGATGTAGTGATACCTTATCTCTATATGCTTTGATTTATCATGAAACGCCAAGTTCTTTGTTAGATTGATGCAACTTTGGTTGTCACAATAAAAATCAATTGCATCTATCTCTACATCAAACAATCATGCCAATAGTTTGTGAAGCCATATTGCTTCACTATAGGATGGACATGTTGCATTGTACTCATCCTCGGTTGTACTGAGGGAAACACTGGTTTTATTTTTGCTAAGCCATGAGATCATACCCGATTTCAAACTGAAACAACATCACAAGGTGCTCTTTCTGTCTTCAACACTTCCTCTTTGTAGCTATAATGAGTGCGTCCTCTTCTATAAAGTTGTCGACATACCCTAGTCTTCCTCCTTCAAGCTTAAAGTAAAGGTTGGAACCCACTTTACTCTTGGTAAAACATAATTCCATCAGGAAGTTGTCCCTCATGTCATACCATGTTAAAATTTGAGATCTTCTACAGTCACTCCATCTGAAGTAGAGCATCATCCTCCCTATGCATTTTGTACTCTATGTATTGAAACATTCGGTACTGGAGTGACATGTAGTATCCTCTTCTAGTGATATTCTATGTATCCATCTCAGGTCACTGGATACCAAGATCCTATATCTTCAACTTTTTTGAAAAGTTCCTCTTTCACCCATCTGTAAGCTTTTCATCCTCTATAGTCTTCCATATTCAACCTTGTAGAAAAGGTTAAGATATTCATGTTGATGTATTTGTAACTTCGGAATGTATTCATCTGTATATCTTATGTATTGTATCCCGATGTTTATTCTGGGAAGTGTCTGTAATGTATTTGAGTCATGTCATGCCCCGATGTTCCTATCAGGATATTAAATAATGTAAACAATTCATGTCAATTCATTATGGGTAACCCTCCTATTGATCAAGGGTTAAAGTCCCCACAGTTGTGGGGCCCTAGGGTTATTAGACTCTCCTAGAGAAGTCGGCCCTAGTGAGTTATTGTCAAGTTAGGAATTAGTATAAATAGAGAGTGCGCCTCTCTATTTATCACACACTCACTCACGCTCAATTGTAGTGCATAGATAAGGGAGAAGAAGTAGTTGGGACGAGAAAGAAAGAGACTATTGGTGTCGAGAGATCATCTTACTGTTTTTGGCGTTTTTCTTTTGGTGCTGATTCTATCTCTGAGGAAGTTGTAGGGTTTTCTCCTTTATGGTTTCCTCAAGGAAAAACATTGTGTTCATTTCCTCTTGTGTTTGATTGTTGTTCTTGTTATTCTCTTAGTTAAAGATCCTAATATAATGCTAGCTTAAATGATAAAAATCTAACATGCTATCAGAGCTAACCTGAGAAGAAGACACTGTGCAGCTGTGGAAACTAGGGATTCCTACTTTTTGGATCTATCTCCATAGATTTTCAGCAAAAGAAGGTTGGGCTGACTCTCCTCTCTAGGGCACATCTTTCTGTCGAAGCAGAATCTGATTCTGAGCATTTTCATTTTTTGACCCGACACTACTGCCAAAAATTAGGGCTTTCCACAGAATTAGAATTTTTGAGTGAGCCTAGGCCTAGATTGATCTCCTCCTCAAAATCAAAGTTTAGAGATCAAGATCAAGGTTTTTGGTTGGACAAAACTTCAGAAAAGTCAAACCCTAATCTGCTCCTGAACCAGCTTTGCAGAATTTCAGCTCTAGATCCAGATTCGACATCTTAACCTGGTAATATATAAATATTTTGTATTTCCATTTGAGGTTCTTAGTTAAGATGTCTCATCATACCAAGCTTGATGAAAATCTTGAGGGAGATGATAACTTTCGAGCATGGAAGTATAAGATCTCCCTGGTCCTGGAAGAAAATGAGTTGGACTCCTACATCAACAAGGAGGTTCCAGTTCTAGAGGGAGAAGAGGCTAAGGCCTTACACAAAAATAATTTGGTCATGTCTAAGAGGATTATTGCTGATTCAATCAAGGATCACCTCATACCACAAGTGTCCTCCCTAAAGACACCTAAAGCTATGTTTGATTCCCTGACCAAACTGTTTGAAGGAAAGAACATAAACCGAAAGATGACTTTGAGGAACCAGTTGAAGAATGTGAAGATCCAGAATGCGGAGACCATACAATAATATTTCACAAGGGTCTCCCAGATCAAAAAAAAGCTTTAAGTAGTGGATGAAGAAGTGGAGAATGAAAAGATTGTAATGACCACCTTGAGTGGTCTCCCTAGATCATGGGATTCCTTTATTCGAGGGATCTGCGCCAGAAAGAAGCTAGTCAAATTTAGCAGACTATGGGAAGAATTCTCTCAAGAAGAAGCTCGAATAGAAAATATAGAAGAAAATATGGGAAGTGAATATAAATCCCTCACAGTACACTCCAAGAAAATAAAAAAAGTTCTCATCACTCCAGAGGTAAGCACTTCCATAAAAGTAACACTAGAAAAGATTTGTCTAGAATCAGATGTTATACATGTGATGAAGTAGAACACTTTGCAAAAAATTGTCCTAAAAGAAAAAATAAGAAGAATGGAAATAAGAGAAGACATCATGCTTATTAAATTGAGCACATAGATTTGTGGACAAACACACAAATCACAAAATAGATCACACAATTTACTCAGCAATTGAAGAATGAAACAATGCAAAAATGGCTTGCAGCTATGAATGCTTTCATTAATAAAAAAAGTAATTAGATAATAATTACAATGAATTACAATGGCTTTAAAAGCCACAAACAATTCGAATCCACATGAGGAAATTCGAAATGATTAGACTCTACTTGATTGTAGGTAACTAAGACCTTGTCTCAATCCCTATCGGAGGACTCAATAGTTAACTGACCTTGTCTAAACCATAACCGAAGTTCATCGAATCTCTAAAACACAACTCAAGATTTTCATTCAGTGTTGACTAAGGATAATTGACTATGGTGGGTGAGAAATGCTCCCATTGTGAGTGAAGTCATGTAAACCTAGCACTAACTGAATGTAGAGGACTAGAACTGAATGTAACTGACTCCTAACTTAGCTTGACTAGTCATCAACTGAACTAAACTGACCTTGGTTGGTTTTGGCACTCCTAGTGGCTCATAAATTGTAGGGATTGGTCTAGGAGGCTCCTAAACTGATGCAATCAAGGGAAATCAGTGGCAGTAGGCCTCAATTAGTGTTCCCCACACTTTAGTAACTGAAACATGTGCCCCAATTAGGCCAAGTGGACCCAGTGGTGCTAGTGACTAAGAATAGACTGGATGGACTCCCGATTTAGACATGAGTTTTGATTTAGACATATGACCAAATTGGACAAGCGAGGATTAATAATCCTAAACACCCCCCTGAATACTAACTTGGACAATCTGTGGGCCCTGGTAACTAAGACCATATGTCACCCATTACATTAGGTAAAATAAAGTAATACTTAATATAAGGAGCTGGGGTAAAAACCACATGGGAAAAAAGCCCCCCCCTTTATCTAAGCAAGTAGAATCAGGTCTCAAGTTTGAAAAACTTGAAAATATGTTGCTGCAATCTTCATCTCTGTGAGGTAGCGAAGAAGCATGCATGGTGTGCTGTGCACAGGTATTCTAGGGCCTGGCATGTAGACTTCTTCTTATTCTCCAAAAATGATGATGGAAGGAAGGAGGAATGTAACCTTTGTCTCCTGCTAGATGAAGAGGTGTATGATAATATCCATTCTTCTGAATGTAGTAAGATTGCATGGCATAGCGAAAGGGTATTTCCTTTCTAAGTGTCGAGTGAGTTTCCAGTCATCTTCCTAGATTCCAGTTTGGAAGTAGGGACTGAATCTAGATCTGAGTCACCTTGAATCTCAATCTCATAAATGGATAAAGATGGATCTGCAATACTAGTAGAAGCTGTAAAGGAAGTAGATGCAATGATTTTACCTTCCCCTGTAAGTGGTTATTGAGAGTACATTGGTTATGAAGGAGGCATGAAATGTGAGAACTCATATGCTTTTGAAGCATGGTGTGATCTCCACTGAGTCGAGACCAAATATCACTCACTTTGGAGATCCAGTATGGGTCATCTGATAGACAGATAACAGGTTTGAAGCTAGGGAGGGAACAAATAGCACATCTTTGAACCTTCCATGTTCAAGCTTGACAACGCCCTTCCCTTTTGTTTTGAATTTACTGTTATTGCCCATGTGAATACTAGGACCATCAAAGGACTGAAAAGAAGACAATGATTCTTTGGATGCAGGCATATGGTTGGAAGCTCCAGAATCAATGAGGAAGACATGTGTTGATGTGCGGCAAGCCTTCAGTGCATGGCCTTTCCTTTGGTACTCTTCATCTTCTTCTTCTTTAGAGTCATCCTTCGTTGCACTAGCACGTACAAAAATGTTATGTTTCTTCAAAAGAAGAGCCATTTCATCAAGTTTTCTTCTCATATAGGAGATTTCTGAATGAAAGCCCCTTCCACAGTAAGAGAATAGGACCTTGCCTTTGCCTTTCTTCTTACTTCTCTTCAAACCTAAAGGATCTTTTGACTGCTCTTTCTTCATAGGTGACTCATCTCTTTGCTTCCCTTTGTCATTCGCTACCTTAACTCCTCTTGCAACCATATCTAGATCTTTGGAAGATCGAATGATCCCCATTTGGATCAATTTATCATTCTCAGAAATAAGAGATAAGATGAAGGCATTAAGAGTGGGCATATTCCAATTTGGAGTAGTGAGCCTTACTATTTGGAAGGTGGATACAAAGACTGAGTAGTTTGGATTGAGATTTGTGAGAATGGAAAGGGTGAGCTGATATTCATCCTTCTCCACTTTGCATTGCTTCAACTAATATATCAAGTTCTTGAACTTTGTGAAGAATTCATTCAGTGATTCGAAGTTGGATGGATTAAGAGTGACAAGATCATTTTCTAGCTGATGGATCCTCATCTCATCCTGCTTATCAAATAAGGAGGCAAGCTTGTCCCAAACCTCCTTGGGAGTCTCCAATCCTTGGATGTGGAATCAAACATCTCTAGAGACTGAGGAGAGAAAGTGTCCATGGGCTTCATCAAGCCTGTTCAAGTAATTTTCTTTGTCATTATCTAAAGCTGGCACTGCCTCTGTTTCTTCTATGAATCTGAAGAGGTGCTTGGTGTGGAGCATTAATACCATGTCTTCCTTCCACTAGTGATAGTTGAAGGGAGTGAGAGGCTCTACTAGATGAGCCATTTTGAATGCAGTAAGAAGGACTAAGCTGCTGTAGCGAATGCAGTGAGAAGAAAGGGCTGCTTGTAGAGAGTGTTGTAAGAAAATATGATAACCTGTCACACAATCAAACATACAAAGTAAGGTCGACAGTTTGCAATTTTGGAATTTCCTTCACACCTAGCATAGTTGATCAAGCAAGCTTGATCAACAATTTCCTAACTTGGGATATTAAGTGGTAAATTCTCTGCTTCTGGTGCAGTACTGGAAGGAGCAATTTGCTAAAAAAAATGATCCAGCTAGAGATCTGAGGAGGAGAGGTGTCTTGTCCACCGAGGCTCTGATACCATATTAAATTGAGCACATAGATATGTGGAAAAACACACAACTCAAAAAATAGATCACACAATTTACTCAGCAATTGAAGAATGAAACAGTGCAATAATGGCTTGCAGTTGTGAATGCTTTCACTAATAAAAAAAGTAATCATATAATAATTACAGTGAAGTACAATGGATTTAATAGCCACAATCAATTCGAGTCCACATGAGGAAATTTGAATTGATTAGACTCTACTTGACTGTAGGTAACTAAGACCTTGTCTAAATCACTATCAAAGGACTCAATAGTTAACTGACCTTGTCTAAACCATAACCAGAGTTCATCGGAGCTCTAAAACATAACTCAAGTGTTACATTCAGTGTTGACTAAGGCTAACTGACTATGGTAGGTGAGAAATGCACCCCTCCTGAGTGCAGTCATGTAAAAATAGCGCTAACTGAATGTAGAGGGCTAGAATTGAATGTAATTGACTCCTAACTTAGCTTGACTAGTCATCAACTGAACTGAAATGACCTTGGTTGGTTTCGGCACTCCTAGTGGCTCCTAAATTGTAGGGATTGGTCTAGGAGGCTCCTAAACTGATGCAATCAAGTGCAATCAGTGGCAGTAGGCCTCAATTAGTGTTCCCTACACTTTAGTAACTGAAACATGTGCCCCAATTAGGCCAAGTGGAGCCAGTGGTGCTAGTGACTAAAAATAGACTGGATGGAATCCCGATTTAGACATGAATCCTAACTTAGACATATGACCAAATTGGACAAGGGAATATTAATAATCCTAACAATGCTCATGCTGTAGAAGATGATGAACCTTCCATAAAGAGAATTAGACAAGAAAGTGATGATTCTTCAAGTGATGAAGAATATGTCTTGATTCCTGCTCTCACAAGAAACATCACACATGGAAGAAATGATTGGGTTATAGAAAATGGGGCTTCCAAACATATGCCAGGATTAAAATAATCCTTTGTGAAACTATCAGAACATGAATCACCCCACAAGGTGAAACTTGGAGATGACTACTAGTATACAATAAAAGGTAGTGGGGAATCCTCGTATAAGCTAGACTATGGAAAGCCTATGACGATGAAGGATGTATTGTTTGTACCAGAACTAAATAAGAACCTCCTCTCCATATCTGCATTGGATGCAAACGACATGAGGGTTGCATTTGTAGATGGCCAAGTTATCATGTGGCCAAAGGGAAAGACGATTGATGATGCAGTAGTAATTAGGGAACAAGAGGGAGGTCTATACAAATTGAAGGGACATCCAAAATAAGCCTTGATCCATGACATAGGAGAGCCAAATTAACTTTGGCATAGAAGGCTTGCACATGTGCACTACAGAGCACTACCTCTTGCAAGCAAAGTTGTTGAAGGACTTCCAGAAATCCAGTCAAAACATGACGATGTCTGCAAAGGATGTGCGAAAGAAACGAACACAAAGAAGACATTTCCAAGTAGCGAGAGCAAGGCAAAAGGAATCTTGGAAATCATTGACTCTGATGTATGCGGTTCGATGTCATCCAGTTCATTAAGTGGGTATGTATACTATGTTTCTTTTATTGCTGATTTTTCTAGGAAGACATGGATATACTTCTTGAAGAACAAAGAAGAAGTATTCAACAAGTTCAAGGAATTCAAAGCCTTGATCAAGAACCACACTGAAAAGAAGATCAAGACCTTTCGATCAGATAATGGTGGAGAATTCACATCAAATGAATTCAAAGCATTATGCAAAGATTCAGGGATTAAGAGGGAGTTAACTACTCCATATAATCCACAACAGAATGGGGTTGCTGAAAGGAAGAATAGAACGATTATGGAAGCCGCAAGGGCCATGCTTCATGATCAAGATATTCCCATGCATCTATAGGTAGAAGCTTCCAGAACTGCAGTATATGTATAGAACCCTACTCCACACAGAGTACTTGAGAACAAGACTCCAGAAGAAGTCTTCTCCAGTAAGAAACCAAAAGTCAGCCATCTCAAAATATTCGGATGCCCAGTATACATACACTTTCTGAAAGAAAAGAGGACAAAGTTAGAACCTTCAGGAAGGAAGGGGATATTTGTCGGATACTCTGAAGGCTCGACGACTTACAGAATATACTTCCTAGGATTCAAGAAGATTGACATCATCAGAGACGTAACATTTGACGAATATTCAGCTTACATCAAATCTAGAAAGAGATCTGCTGAAGAACCCGAAGAAACAAAAGTACCCAGAATCCACGACACAACTATGAAAGAAGAAATTCAAGAAGAAGATCGAGAATTAGAAGAACCTAAAGAACCTATAGATCCACCTCAGGAGAAGAATCCTCACAAGAGGAAACCTACTTGGGTACGAGAAGCTATCCAAGGTGCACAAAGATATGGGGCTCCAGAAGAAAATCACAGAGAAAGAAAAAGAACCAGGTCCTGCTCCAGGTATGTAACCTTTTTATGTGACTTCATTGATAAAGAACCTTCCAACTATGAAGAAGCATCAGAAAGGAAATAATGGAAGGATTCTATGATCGAAGAGTGTCAATCGAACATGAAGAATGATGTCTGGGATATTGTCCCAAGACCAGAAGGGAAGTTTGTTGTAACTTCCAAATGGATATACAAGATCAAGCATGTTGCAGATGGTAGCATAGAGAAATATAAAGCAAGATTTGTGGCTCATGGCTTCTCCCTTAAAGAAGGAATAGATTATGAAGAAACTTTTGCACTTGTAGACAGATACACTTCCACCAGATCAATACTTTCTCTGGATGCAGTAATGAAATGGAAGATACACTAAATGAATGTCAAGACTGCTTTCTTGAATGGTGTAGTCGAAGAGGAAGTGTATGTGGAGCAGCCACTCGGTTTTGAGACACATGACAGGGAATCTCAGGTGTGTAAATTGAAGAAATCCTTGTACGGTTTGAAATAGGCACCCAGGACATGGTACAATAGAATTGACAGCTTCCTATCTAGTTTGGGCTTTACCAAGAGTAAAGCAGATTCCAACCTTTACTACAAGGTTGAAGATGGTAACCCAGTGATACTCCTACTGTATGTAGATGCTCTGTTTGTAACATGCGTGGATGGGTTGAATACTGATACGAAGAGGAAGCTTTCTGCCGAGTTTGAAATGAAATACTTGGGTATGATGCACTATTTTCTAGGCATGGAGGTGTGGTAGAATACAGATGGAATCTTCCTCAGATAAGGGAAGTATGCAATAGAGAGCTTGAAGAGATTGAGGATGATGGACTGCAAGGCCATGACCACACCTATGGCATCAAACTTGAAGCCATTGAGTGATGCTTCGTCAGAATCAGTTGATGCTACGATGTATCATCAGATGATTAAATCCTTGATGTACCTAACGAATACGAGACCATATATTTGCTTTGTTGTGAACACCTTGAGCCAATTCCTGACAGATCTGAGACATGTTCACTTGATTGCTGCAAAGCGTATTCTAAGGCACTTGACGGGTACAGTTGATTATGGGCTCAAGTATGAGGCAAATCAAAATATTAACATGGAAGGTTATGTTGATTCAGATTGGGCAGGCAGTGCCATCGATAGGAAGAGGACTTCAGGGTGCTGCTTTAGTATGGGATCAGGTGTGATCTCTTGGTTTAGCAGGAAACAGTCTTGTGTGGAATTGAGTACAGCTAAAGCAGAGTATGTCGCAGCTTGTTTAGCTAGTTGTGAGGAAATATGGTTGAGGAAGCTACTATCTGATTTATTTGATCTCCAGCTGGATGCTACTTGTATATATTGCAACAACTAGAGTTGTGTGAAGGTTTCAGAGAACCCAGTGTTCCATGACAAGTTGAAGCATATCGAGATCAAGTATCACTATATCAGGGATATGGTGCAGAGAGGAGCATTGAAGCTCCAGTATGTTGCGACGAATGAATAGATAGCTGATGTGTTGACAAAGCCATTGGCCAGATTGAAGTTTGAGTACTTTAGGGAGAAGCTTGGTGTTCTCCAGATTGAGGTTTCCCCTAAGGGGAAGTGATGAGTCCATGAGCCATTCTCACATGGTGAGAGGATTGGTTCCTTCCATGGTTAGATGTAAGGGCTAAGCCATTCTATCATGGTGAGAGGATTGGTTCCTTCCATGTCATATATGGGTGCTGATCCATTCTGATGTGACTATAGGATTGGTTCCTACATGATGAGATATAAGTGCTGAATTCCATTCTTTGGGAGAATGGAGCTACCTGTTCAGTTACCAGGAATCCTCAACCTGGGCTGAGGGACATTCTGATGTGACTGTAGGATTGTTCCCACTGTTGAAATATTGTAACTTCAAAGAATAATCTATATATATATTTTGTGGTCCTTGATGGTCCTACCGAGAGTATCACTTGTATTTCTTTATACCTCGATGTTTCTAATCGGGAGAACTAATAAGAGTCATGAGGAAGTCCCCTCAAATTGTAAGTCGGGTCATTAGTACCCCAGTTGTGGTTACTCGATCCTACAAGATTAAATTAGGATTACTCGAGCCTACATAACTGAGTTAATTATTAAGTGAATGAAAGAATATAAATAGAGGTGTGGTGCTTCTCATTTGAGACACACACACTCACTTGTGTAGCGCATTAGTGAGAGACAGAGAGAAGTAGTTGGAGAAGGAGGAGGACCAGTCTTTTGGTTTTACCTTTTATATTTTTGGGGCATCTATATTGAGGAAGATTTTGCTGGGTTTTTCCATTTAGGGTTTTCCCAGGATAAATCTGTGTTGTTCTTGTGATACTGTTTCTTTCAATGATCCTGTTTATATGATTTTGTTATGAAATCGAAATTAAATGCTGATGATATAGCTTAGCATATGGAATTTTAACATGGTATCAGAGCTAGCCTGAATAGGACATATTTCACAAGGTGAAATAGCCCTCTCTCTCTCTCTCTCCCTAGAAGAAATTAGGGTTTCAGGAAAAATTTTGATTTTTGGAAAAGTTCTTGCATATAATGTTGTGCCCTCCCAGAGTGCATCTATTGAGCCTAGAATCAAGGTTTTTGGGTGAGTGAGTCTCCGAGAAAGTCAAACCCTAGTTTGACAGCTGTAAAAGAAAACAACTGGAAGTTGTAGAAGCTGAATCTTGCAAGTATGATTTGGAATGTGAAGACTTGAGATCTCTAGAAACCAAGCACACCAGTCAACTCACCTTAGTCAAGTGCATCTCTTGGTAAGTTTAGTTTCTCATTCCATAGAATTTCAATTTTTTGTGATTTTCTGACAAGATGGCCCCAAGCACTAAGCTTGAGGACAAACTAGAAGGCATAGATAATTTCTGAGCATGGAAATATGGGATTGGTCTCATTCTCCAAGAGAATCATCTTGATAATTACATCAAAGAGGAAGTTGCAGAACCTAAAGAAGCTGAAGCCAAAGAGAAGCACAAGAAGGATATGATTAGGGCACAAAGGATTATTGCTGACTCTATCAAGGATCACTTGATCCCTCAATTGTCATCGAAGAAGACTCGAAAATAAATGTATGATGCCCTATCCAAAATGTATGAGGGAAGAAACATCAACAGAAAGATGAATCTAAGAGCTCAACTGAAGAGCACCAAGATGAGTCATGGAGAATCCATCCAATACTACTTCACAAGGGTTTCTTAGATCAAATAACAAATAGAAGCTATTGGAGACAAACTTGATGAAGATGAGATGGTTATGACTACTCTTAATGGTCTCACTAGACCCTGGGAATCATTCATTCAAATGATGTGTGCTAGGAAGGAAAGCATGAAGTTTGATGTCGTATGGGAAGACTGCATTCAAGAGGAGACTAGAGTGGAAAATAGAGAAGCCTTACTAAAATAGGATGATCAAGCCCTAGCCACTCATACCAAGAGAAGAAGAAATCAACCCATCTTCAACAAGGGAAACCACAAGGAGCATCAACCTCCCAGAAGATTCCAAAGATCAAGAGAAATTCTATTAAATAAGGACTACTCTGGCTTTCAATGTTTCCATTTTGACAAGATAGGACACATTGCCAGAAATTGTCCTATGAAGAAGCAAGAATATAAGAAGAGGATCAACAAAAACAAAATACACCATGCTCATCTAGCTCAAGATGAGGATGAAGAAGAAGAATATGAAGGACCTTCAAGAAAGCAAGAAAGAAGATGCAGAAGAGTATGTACTATTCTCTACTCTCTCTGGGTCTGTAACACCTGGAGAAGACACTTGTCTTATTGATAGTGGTGCTTCAAAGCACATGACGGGACAAAATAAATCTCTGTCCAAACTTGAAGAAAAGAGCTCTCCTCAGAAAGTATCCCTAGGAGATGACTATCAATATCCGATCAAAGGAGTTGGTGAAGCAAGCTACAAACTTGATTCAGATAATCCCCTAAAGATGAAAGATGTATTATATGTACCTGGCATGAATAAGAATTTACTTTCTATATCAGCTTTAGATAAGAAAGGATTCAGAGTTGCTTTCATAGATGGTCAAGTACTCATGTGGCCCAAAGGAAAGAATATTGAAGATGCAGTCATCATTGGTGAAGAAGAAGGAGGCTTGTATAAACTCAAGGGGCACTTAGAAATAGCCTTTGTTCATGAGTCCACTGACCCTAGTGAACTATGGCATAGAATGCTTTCCCACATTAATTACAAGTCTCTACCTCATGTGAACAAAGTAGTGACGGGATTACTAGACACAAAGATCAAACATGAAGGCATTTGCAAAGGATGTGCTAAAGGAAAGAATATCAAGAATCCATTTCCAAAGAGCGAAACAAAAACAAAAGGTACGTTCGAATTGATTCATTCAGATGTCTGTGGTCCAATGTCTTCCACATCCTTGAGTGGCTTTGAATATTATATTACATTTATTGATGACTATTCAAGAAAGACTTGGATATACTTCTTGAAAGCAAAAAGTGAATTGTTTGAGAAATTTAAAGAATTCAAAGCTTTGATAGAGAATATTTTAGACAAGAAAATAAAGACACTTTGATCAGACAATGGCAGAGAGTATACCTAAAAATAGTTTGAATCCTTTTGCAAACATGCCGGAATCAAGAGGTAACTAACTACTCCCTACAATCCTCAACAGAATGGGGTTGTGAAAAGAAAGAACACAACCATCATGGAGGCAGTGGAGACAATGATATATGATCAAGATCTTCCAATGCATCTATGGGCAGAAGCAGTAAGAACTGCTGTGTATGTACAAAATAGAATATCTCACAATGCTCTCGGATTCAAGACTCCATAAGAGATGCTCACAAGAAAGAAGCCTGAGGTAAGTCATCTCAAATTTTTTTGGTTGTCCAGTATATATTCATATACCCAAAGAGAAAAGAACTAAGTTAGACCCTTCCGAAAAGAAGGGGATATTTGTTGGATATTGTGAAGTATCCAAAGCATTCAGAATTTACATTCCTAGATTCCATCACATGGAAATCAGTCAAGATGTGACATTTGATGAAGAGGCAGGCCTCAAGAGATGTAGGAAGTGCCAACATGAAGAAGTGTATGAGGAAGAGGCACCTCCCAGAAATGAAGAAACTACATGTCTCCCTGAAGATGAAGCTCCTGAATAACATGACATGGAAAAACCACAAGAACCTCCTATGATGGAGATATCAAGAAAGACAAAGCCTGCTTGGGAAAGAGAGATTATACAAGAAGCAGAAAGATATGGAGCTCCTGAAGGCTCCACACGGGTAAGTAAGAAGCCTAAGACTTTTTCCAACTACGTAGCTTTGATGTGTGATATTGTACATCAAGGAGCTACAAACTACAAAGAAGTGGTACAAAAGAAAGAATGGGTAGAAGAAATGACTGAATATTACCAGTCAATAATGAAGAATGATGTATGGGATATAGTTCCCAAACCATAAGGAAAGAGTGTAGTATCCTCCAAATGGATCTACAAGATAAAACATGTAGCTGATGAAAGTATAGAGAAGTATAAAGCAATATTTGTTGACAGAGGTTTCTCTCAGAAAGAAGGAATTGATTATGAAGAGAATTTTGCAGATGTGGCACGATATACTTCAATTAGAGATATCATGGCACTCGCATCCATGATGAAGTGGGACTTAGACTAGATGGATGTGAAGACAACCTTCCTGAATGGTGTGATTGAAGAAGAAGTATACATAGAGCAGCCACAAAGATTTTAAGTTGAATATAGATGAAATCATGTATGCAAGTTGAAGAAGGCCCTATATGGCCTGAAGCAAGCTCCTTGAGCTTGGTATGGAAGGATAGATAGTTTCTTGAAAAGCATGGGCTTTGCCAAGAGTAAAGCCGATCCTAAAATTTACCTCAAGGTTATAGAAGATGAAGTTTGAACTTGTCATACTATTACTATATGTGGATGATTTATTTCTGACAGGGAATGAGAAACAGATTATCGAAAGCAAGAAGAAACTCACTGAATAATTTGAAACGAAAGACCTTGGGTTAATGCATTACTTCCTAGGTCTGAAAGTATGGAAAAGTTCAGAATGAATCTTTCTCAACCAGGGAAAGTATGTTGTAGAGATATTGAAAAGATTCAATATGTTGGAATGCAAAGCCATGGCCACACCCATGGATTTCAACGTGAAGTTATTAGCTGATGACTCATCAGAGTTAGTGGATGTGACTCAATACAGATAGATTATTGGGTCATTGATGTATTTAACAAATACCAGACTAGACATTTGTTTTGCTATGAACACCTTGAGTCAATATCTAGTTCAACCTAGATGGGTTCACCTGAAAACTGCAAAGCATGTGATGAGATATCTGAAAGGGACTATAGAATTTGGTATATACTATGATGGAATCCATGAATATAGATTGTATGGCTACATGGATGCAAATTGGGATGGAAGTGTCTCAGACAGGAAAATCACATCAGGTGGATGTTATAGTCTGGGATCTGCTATGATTTCATGGTTTAGGAGGAAACAATCCAGTGTTGCTCTTAGCATAGCCGAAGCAGAATATATAGCAGCTTGCTTTGCTAGTTGTGAAGCCATATGGATTTGAAAGCTGATGTCAAGGTTATTCAACCTAGAGTTGGATACTATTGTGATTCTATGTGATAACCAAAGTTGTGTAAAGATGACAGAGAACCCAGTGTTCCATGACAGATCAAAGCACATAGAAATCCAGTACTTCTACATTCGACATATGATGCATAAGGGAGCCATAAAGCTCCAGTATGTGAGTACTGATGAACAAGTTTCTGATGTGTTGATGAAGCCTCTGTCCCAAGTAAAGTTTGAATACTTTTGTGACAAGCTTGGTGTTGTTCAGAAAGACCTTCCTCGAAAGGGGGAGCAGTGATGTAGCAGTCGGATTGTATCATCCCTGGGAACTTTGCCTAAAGTGATCCAGTGACCTCGGTCCTTGAGAATGAATGTTATACCAAAATCCTATTACCATCATGTGATAAGACATTTGACATACCTACTTGCCCTGAATCCGGGCTTCTGGAGTGGAAACTAAATGGTTTTTTATCAATCTGTCATACAAATTCCTAGCACTGCACATGCCCCTTTATCCAGGAGTAGTACCCCTGCTCATACCACCTTTCATCAGTTTTCCACAAGTGGTGCCACCACCCATTGTGCTTGGTCCATAGGCGGTTATTACCAGAATCACTCTGTCATAGAAGGAGAAGCGTGGTACCCTGGGTAAAAAGGGAAAAAGAGAAGTTTCTCAAGGCTTCTAGATGATAAGCCTCAAGATATCCCTTATCCCTACTGTTGTGGTTTGGTTGAGCTTGAGATCCCTCATCCTAGGATCTTAGAGGCCACCTCACCCACTAATTTCTCAACCATCTCTATCCATTAAATCCCTATAAATATGAGCTCATAGCCATGGTTGAGGGGAGAACATTTGAAGGTATTGTTATGCTGTTGGATTGATTCTTGGCCCAAGATCATTTGGAGAGAGCATAGAGAGCTAGATTCGGAGCTTTTGGGGATGAAGAGCTGGTTTCATGGAGATGCATGTCAACACTAAGGCTTGGTTGTAAGATTATTCAAAGTTTCTAATGCAAGTTGATTTCTGTCCCACATATGATGTTGTTGTTGTGATTTCGCATACATATGTTGCTATATTCCTTAGTCACTAGCATAGATTAGTAGATCATATTCTGGTTGCTTTGATTCGTTTCGTGTTGAGCTTTTTTGCAGGTACATAGGTGAACTATCAAATCCTTGTATTCCAGATATCTACAGTGTCTAGGGAGAGTCTTCAACCTATGTCCTCTATTTGTTCTGGATCTGAACCATTCAGACCAGTGGAACACCTTGCTGTCCCTAGGAGGTGAAATATTCCAGCTAACAAATCTGGTGACTCCACTGGGGAATTTGTATTTAGTTGTTCTGATCTTCCTCAGTCTATAACTCTTTTCTGAATTCAGGCTCTGTTTTCTTCAACTCTTTTCAGTCAGATGTACTCTTTGATTTGTATCATTTGGATTTGAAATTTCTAGATCTGTTCAGATATGAGTCATTTTAGTCTTTTATGCTCTGTTGCCACATTCAATTCGACAGTATTTTCCTTGATCTAGTATTTTCTGATATGATCCATAGTTCTCTTTTTTGTTTTTCCCATCTACAGGGAACTGTGCCCATGCTGTGTACGAGGAGCGGTGCCACCCCCTGAACTTAGTGAGCAGTACGCAGTGCCACCGCCTATATCTGGCTTGCAAGGAGCGGTGTTGTCTTGGAAATGCTCTGTCAACACCTATGAAGCGCGATGCTAGGTAGGCATTAGTCCAAAACTCTTTTTGCTCATTTTTCTTTGTAAAAATTTGGAATTTTGATTGTTTTCAGTTCTATTATCAGGCTTGTGTTACTAAATCTGGTGTGTGTGGCTTGCTGCTTTGATGGTTTAAGATTGATTTGAGTGGAATTTCAAAAGTTTGTTCAGTCTTTTTGATTGTTCATCCATTTCTTGCTTGTTGGTTGTGCTTAAAGAAGGATTTCTTTTTTTTTCTGAAAGTTAGGGTGCTCATTAAAGTCTCTTTTCGTGGCATATACTGAAAGAAGAACACTAGATTAGCTTCTAGATTTCATTTCTTGCTTGCATAGTAAACTTATTTTTCTTTCCTTCAAAAAAGAAAAGTTTTGCTTGAGATTAGGACATCATATTTGAGTGTTGTATTTGGGTTTTCTTATTGGCTTTACAAGCTTTTAGGACCTTTACGATATTTTCTCTGTCATGCATATAGGACTATCTCGATCAAAATAAAAAAAATGGTAGTTTTAAGTTAGATTTGCTTATGTTTTTGAGAAATTTGAAAAGTTAGAGTGCATTGGCATATAGTTGTGCTTGGTGTTGTTCTTTTAGGAAAAGAGATTCTCACCCTTCTCATTTTCTTTCGAAAAGAAGAATTTGGTTTGTGAAAGTGTTTGCTTGTCTTTGATTTGATATTCATGACTGTTTATTGGAATGATTTTTGGTTTTGAAACAAAAAGAAAAACAATCTCTTCCCTCCTGTAAGTAGGAATATTGAATGGTAAAGTGAACATTTGCACAAGCATATTGCATGGTTTTACTTTTCTATCAAAACATCATGCATTCACCTAACCGTACAAGTTAAAATTAACTGTAGTTATAGGTTAAAATTTATGTAGTAACTTGAGTGATAGGTTAGAGACGTGTTCGAGCGTCGTAAAACGTAGGAGCTGTCATTATTTGTCAGCATTACATTTCGGGACTTGTGCGGTTCTTCCACGTACCGTCGATATATTGAACAACCTTTCACATACCCTTGAGGTATATAGAAAGGTACTTCATGTACTCGATTGTATATCGAAAGGTCCCTTGTGTACGGTTATGCATTAGACAGCACTACTACCGATTCGAGCTCCCACGTACCTTCAGTATATCGGGAGACCCCACTAGGGTACCTTATCTATCTGAGAAAAGCCCTTTGGCCATCTTGTTTGGAGCCATACACCGAAAACAACATTCGGGGATATTACTATGCACGCACCCTCGAGGTATATCGTGAGTGGCACCTTCTTGACAATCCTTGTGAGAGACCTGACTTTTGAACTCCTCCTGTCATTTTAAGTCTGCTCGTTTTGACCTATAGTTTGAGTAGGGAAGTCTTTTGTTGTGTCTTTTCTAGATTTTCAGACCCTAGGTTAGATAGAAACTGTACAAACTGGCTGAGTTAAGAAAGTCTATAAGAGTACAAGGATTTCCACCTAATTTTATTCCTGTTTCAGGAGAAAATCCAAAGGAAGCTATCGACCAAGGAGCTGCTACCACCTCCCAAGTGGGAGATAATGTGGTGGTGGAAAGTGGAGTACCATATTCTTCACACTTTCCCCCCTTGGTCCAGTGGCCTTCCTGGGAAGATTCATCATTCCATCCTCCCTTGGAAGGTCATGTTGATGATACACGTCTAGAATTTGGTCCTAATGCTCCCTTTTGGGAGACACCTATCGGATAGGCCATTGCCTCATTTGGTACTCGTGTAAGTTCTCCTGAGAGTGAAGAAGAATGCAGGAGATACTGTGCTGCTATTCTTTGTGCACAGGAGGTAGAAAATAAAATTGATAACCTATTAGGCTCTACACCAGTATGATCCACATCTATTCCTGTGGGATATCGTTCACTAGCCGATTCTAGGAGACCCATTGAACCGATTATAGATCATCCATTAACAACCCACAGCCCAATTCAAATTTCCATCCCTCTCACCTCTTATGTTATGTCTATTCCAAATCATCCCAGGTATTTTGCATCTGGGGCCCAACCTTCAATTCATGTTTCGTCAGTAGCTTTGAATGCCGGGGGGCAACCCTCGGCACGAACTATGTTATCTAATACCGGAGTTGTACCTAGTCAAGGGTAGACCTCTAACATAGAAACATCTATAGTTTGTGTCCCTCCCACCTACACTAATGTGGTAAATCCCCCATCTAGTTCAGGTCAGCCCTTGGGGGCACAACCTGTTACCATTCAGTCTTCTAGTGGTTATGGTTATCAAATACTTGTAGGTAATCATCCATATAATCCTACAGGAACACCTTATACTAGAATTCCATACCCTAGTAGCACTTTTACACCATGGGGGCAACCCAAATGGTCCTACATGCCAGCTATTGGAGGGATACCTATACATACTACGGGAGGTGGGGGAGGACCACCTTATGGAGGTCCTCCCCCTTGGGGACCTCATGGTCCCAGAGGATCTAGAAATTTTCCTTTTCATGGTCCTAGAGGTCCTAGTGGTCCTGGGGGACCTGGTGGCTTTCCTCCTTATGGATATGGAGGGTTTGGTGGCCCTTAACCTAGTGGTTTTGGTGGGTTTGGTGGTCTACCACCTCTTGGAGGCTCTGGAGCATCTGGTGGTCCACCTCCTGGTGGTACTGGTGGTACCGATGGTCCTGGTGGTCCTAGTGGATCTAGAGGTCCTCCTCCTGGAGGCCTTGGTGGTCCTAGTGGTCCTAATTCTGGAAATCAACCTCCCATGGGCAGATCCTCCGGTGGTTCTTCCTCATAGCAACCTGTTTATCAGTATACCTATGGACCTACTGGTAATTATATTCCATATCAATATTACTAGTATGTGCATCCAAATAGATAGTTACCTTTCCTAGAAACTTTGGACTTTCCTGATTTATCCAAGTTGATTAATGATCCCATTTGACACAATCCCTCGTGGCCTCCCATTACAGTAAAGTTACCATCAGATATTCTGAAATTCGATGGGAAGCAGGGTGAAGATCGACGGAAGCATGCTATGAATTTTCATTTGTGGTGTTCCTCGAAATCCCTCATGGATGATTCCATTCGGTTACGACTCTTTCAGTGAACTTTGACCGGTACGGTCGCAAAGTGGTACATTGAACTCCCACAACATTCATTTGTGGATTTTGGCTCATTGGCAACTGTATTTATTACGCACTTTCAGCTCCCTATTAGTTATGAAACGGGAACTGATATTTTAACTTCTCTGCGATAGAACACCTCCACCCACATTTCTGATCATATTCATGAGTGGAGAAGGCAGAGAAGGCTTATTAAGGCCCCTATTCTGGATCAGTTGTTAGCTGATTAGTTCACTAAGTCCTTGTTGCCTCCTATTGCCTGAAATGTGGCCATGGGCAGTGCCATTACCGAAGAGCAGGCTATTAGTCGGGCTCAGTACCTAGACTTGGTCTATTCCCAGTTCATGACTCTTTATGACCTGATTCCTCAAGATCCTTGCCCCAGCACTGACACTGCCAAGCCACCACCAGAAGTACTTGTTGATGGGATTGTTGGTTCAATCTAGTCCCCATCCATAGTGAAACCTGCCAAGCAAACCCAAACCGCTACTCCTTTGAATCCCAAGCTTTCTGCCGACGTTAATTCTATTCAAAGTACTCAAACCTCAGGTAATAAAAAGAAAGGTAAAAATTGAAATAAAAAACCTGGAAACCAATAGGAGACCCCATGATCAACCAATAATGAAAATGACAAAGGGAAAAGGAAGGCTAAATATCCTTGTTTGTTATGCGACAGTGACCACTTTTCAAAGGAGTGTCCCTGTCGGGACGAAATCTCCCAGTTTTTGAAGTCTAATCCTGTACCTGCAGTACTTATGGATCCATTTCCCTCTCAACAACAACTGGTAGACCACATGTCTAACCAGGGTAACTATAGTTCATCAGAGGAAATTTGTATGATGTCCTCAGACACCATCCATCTGCAAAATCGAAGCCAGAATTATGATAAACCCACAGATAAGAAAGAAGATCAATCTTCTTTAGGGAAAGCTCCCTCTACCAGTTCTCTGAAATCCTCATCTACTGTTCCCTTGTCTATCAAGAAGCCTACTCTTGACATGATTTTGCACCCTCCAAAGAGTACTCTTCGGAAGGATGTCTTTAATCCCAATGCCTAAGTTGCTCAATTCTATAATGTGGTTGAGGATATCGCTCAGGAAACCTGTACAATGTCTACCCTAGAAGTACTCCAAAGTTTCCCCACACAACGGAAGAACTTGTTGATAGATTTAGGAGCTGTAGACCCGGATAACACTAACTTGATTCACTTCAATGTTGAGAACTATAAACCTAGATTACCGCATAAAATTGCTTTTCAGATCATTATGAAAGTAGTGGGAAAGAAATTCTTTCGAACGGTACTAGATGAAGGAGCTTCAACCTCAGTGTTATATTTGAATTGTTGGAAATCTCTTGGCTCTTCCGAGCTTGTTACATCACTAATGACCCTTAAAGCCTTTGATGGACGGGGTTTCCAACCCCATGGCCTCATATCATCCCTCGCGGTCGAGCTGGGGGGAAAAACCATTTCCATCCAAGTAGAAGTAGTAGATACCCCTCTAGATTATAACATCCTTTTAGGAAGGAATTGGTTCTATGCCATGGCTACTGTTGCTTCAACAGTATTTTGAACGGTCCAATTCCCACATCTTGGGAGAATTGTTACCATTGACCAGGTTGATTTCTGTATGCCAGATGTTACTACTTCCATGGCTAATAATATCCCCATGTTAGGTCAGTCCCCTCCTCCTTACCAGTCAATTGGGGTAGGTATGCTGAAGGATTCATCCCTTATGGGGATTTTCCCCTCTACTCCTCCTAGCACGGATACCGCAACAGTACATATGATCGCCTTATTTGATTTTGAGCCAAAGGGAAACAATGTTGTTCCACCCTATTGAGCTCGCATGAAGCTATGTATTACACCATTCAAACTTGTTCTGATGATCACACTGATGACCTTCATTTAGTGGCTTCGGATCCTTACCATTTACCGTACTGGTTAGAACCTTCTCTTCCGGTTCTAGATTATTTCTCTTAGACTTTTCATTTCGATGAGTCCATTATAGAGATCATGAACATGAATGAGTCCATTTGGGAGGATCACCATCATAGATCCATGTTCCTCCCCAATACTAGTTTGGGAAACTATGATTTCACATCCTTGTTTCCTACTGATATTGTCAACATTCCACAAAGTCCTATATTGTTGCAAGACACAGATTCTGAAGGAAACCTTTGCAACATTACTCAAACGAACCCAATTGACATATCAACCCAGCCTGATGTTATTGAGCATGTTCATGTTGGGCAGAACTGCTCCACAGATGAATCTGAAACATATTAGGCACTTTTTAAGGAATTCCGTGATATTTTTTCCTGGTCCTATGAAGAGATTTCGGGGATTGACCCTTCCATTGTGGTCCATGAAATTAAAACTTATCCCATGGCTAAACATGTCAGGTAGAAACTTAGGCAAGTCCATCCTAGGAAGGCCACAGCTATTAAAGCTAAGATTGAGAAACTTTTGAAAGATGGTTTTATTTATCATGTACCTCTGACGAAATGGGTATCGAACATTGTCCCTGTCAATATAAAGCAGGGCACCATTAGAGTCTGCATCGACTTTAGGGATTTAAATAAAGCTTGTCCCATGGACAACTTTTCTACCCCGCATATCGATCAGATTATCGACAACTGTGCTGAAAGTGTCATCTTTTCATTCATGGATGGCTTCTCCGGCTATAATCAGATTGAGATATTTCCCTTTGATCACCATAAGATGGCATTCATTTTCCCATGGGGAACCTTTGCATATAAGAAGTTACCTTTCGGCTTGAAAAATGCTGGAGCCACGTTCTAGCATGCGATGTCCTATGATTTTCATGACATTAAACATATTATTTAATCATACCTTTATGACCTCCCTACTCATTCACAGCGATGAGAGGACCATCCTGGTCATCTTAGAGCCATATTCCTAGGATGCCGTCATTATAATATATGGCTCAATCCACATAAATGTGTTTTTTGCATTGAGACGGGACATCTGCTTGGATTTGTGGTATCCAAAGATGGCATCTGGATCGATCCTTTGAATATTTCTGCTATCATTAATCTACCAGCCCCAACCAACATACTTGAACTCCAAAGTTTGTAGGGGAAGGCAAACTTTCTCTGCCGTTTCATGTGCAATTTCATTGAGAAAACGCACGGTTATATGTGTCTCCTCAAGAAGAACACTCCATTCTTCTGATATGACCAAGCCCAATGCACCTTTGATAATCTTAAGCACACTCTGACTCATTCACCCATGATACACCCCCCAGATTATTCAAAGGACTTTCTCTTGTATATTGTTGCCTCTGCTACTACCATCGCCATGGTTTTAGTGCAGGACAATCTCCATGATTAGGAGCATGTGATTTATTACGCCAGTAAGAATATTATTGATTCTAAAACCCATTATTCACATGTGGAAAAGCTATCTTTAGCCACAGTCATTGCTGTGTAAAAATTTCGTCACTACATTCTGCTTCACACTACCACCGTATTGGCAGACCAGAACCTAATGTACTACATTCTGAGTCATCAGGTACTCAGGGGAAAGTACTCCCATTGGATCATCATCCTTTAGGAATTTGATCTCGAGTTTTCCAAGGCTACATCAAATAAATCCTTGGTTTTTGCTGAGCTTATGTGTGACCTTCCCTGTGCTATCACAGAATTTGAGCCTAGTGATTCATTTCCAGATGAATTCCTGTTCCTAATTAGCACTACTAATCCTTGGTATGGAGATTTGTTGATTTATCTCCAGACCTAGCATTTTCAGCCGCATCTATCTCGCGATGATCATCACCGCATCCATCACCACACGAAGTACTATCTTATCTTAAATGATACCTTGTATCGACGTGGGATTGATTCCATTCTTCGGTGATGCCTCACTCATGAGGAGGCTGAACACGTGCTGAATGATTGCTACTTTGGAGCATGTGGCGGCCATTTATCTGGGATGGCTACAGCCCAAAAAATCCTTCACGTTGGCTATTTCTGGCCTTCTGTCTTCAAATACTATCCTGAGGCTATTAAGAAATGCCCACCTTGTCAACATTTTTATCCCAAAAAGCGCATCCATCCTGCTCCGCTTCACCCCGTCATTGCCGTTGGCCATTTTTCCAAATGGGGGATTGAATTCATGCATTGTAAACCTACCTCAGCCAGAGGGCATGGTTACATCATCGCAGCCGTGGATTATTTCACAAAATGGGCTGAGGCCATGCCTACATATGTAGAAGATGGAAAGACTGTCGCTCTCTTCTTGTTCAATCATATCATAGCTAGATTTGGAGTTCCACAGTCCATCGTCACTGATCACGGATCTCATATCTGTAATCAAATGATGGAGGAATTGAGTGCCAAGATAGGTTTTCACCATGAGAACTCTATGCCATATTATCCGCAAGCTAATGGTCAGGTACAGGCCATTAAAAAGGTTTTGAAAATTGTGCTTCATCGGATGGTTGGAGATCATAAATCCAATTGGCATCTCGTTCTTTTTTTTGCTCTTTGGGATTATCGGACTTCCGTGAAAACAACTACTGGATTCATGCCATTCTAGCTTGTCTATGGACTTGAAGCTGTCTTGTCGATCCAATGTCAGATTCCATATTTACAACTTGCTGTCGAACTTCTCCTAGACACTTCCACAAAGGAAGTGAGATTTTTGTACTTAAATAACCTTGATGAGTCTCGTAGAGATGCTTCCTTGGCTAATGAGGCACATAAGAAACGATCAAGGCGCAGTATGATAAATCCATCCAGCCTTGTGTTTTCAACGAGGGTGACCTAGTTTTGACTTATGACCAGAGATATGAAAAGCTAGGGAAGGGTAAGTTCGAGTCTATGTGGTATGGACCTTTCATTATTTCCAAGGTGTTAGAGAAAGGAGCCTATGAGTTAGTTGATAATGATGGAATCCCTTTGGGGCAACCTCGCAATGGGTTGTACCTGAAAATGTACTATGCCTAGGTTTTCTTGGATGGTATATTGTATATATGTATATTGATTGACTTTCAGTGTGTTTTCAATATTTTGAAGATGGTTTTGAGTTTTAGTGTCCGCATCTGTTTATACCATGTTTTGGTCATGCAGATGGCTTTCTACGGCTTAGCTGATGGTCCTTTCCGCCACACCTTGAATATATCCTCGACTGCTTAGGTTCTCTATTCCCCAGCTGAAGATTTGGTCAATTCAGGAGCAATTTTTTTAGGTCCCGCTACTAATAACATCACCGAATATGAAGTAGTCATCAGTCTTTTGACTGAAGCTTCCTCCCAGGATTTCCGTGATCTAGTAGTTTTGAGGGAATCTCAGCTCACGGTTTGTCATTTAAACCATGTCTACACCATTAGGAACCCGGTGCTCCTTCGCCTCTTCTAGGGAGTACGTTTGTTAGAAATATCATTTGGAACCATTACCTATAGGCATATCCCTAGGGAACATAATGTAGTTGTTGATTCATTGGATAATTACATCCTAGATTGGCATATTTCCCATTCATGACATCAAATAAAACATGGTATATTGTAAATAAACATTTGAAGACACATAGAACTCATAGAAAATGCATTTATCCATTTGAGACATATAAACACTATGAAAAATTCTGTATATATATATATATATATATGAAAAACAAGTTTTACAAAAATAGGTCCCAAGACCTCATCTGAAGCATGTAGACTTTTTGGCAAAATCATCATACAAAAAATCCTGAAGCTATCATCTTTTAGTATACATGTCTCATCCACTAATGGTGCTCATGATAGCACATCACTGCTCGAGCCACCCTACGTAGTAGCCTGCTGAATCGGCCTGGTACTCCGGTCGTAGATATCTGATATCTAGTCGGGAGGTCATCTATATCAGCATTTGGGATGTCTATAGTCAACCTCTCTAGGTTCTCCTCCAGCTCCCCGACGATATCATCACCCTATGGCACGAAGCGAGCTCTGGCTTGCATGTCTAATGGAGATGCTCCTCCAGGCCTCGCTGCTCCAACATCTGCATGAATAAAAATAGGTCTCGTCACTTATGATAAAAAACATAAAAACATTTTCCATTGTTAGGGTTTCTTGCTTCTTACGAATGTCACCCCACTACCCTCCAGGTGGGAGTGGTAGGTCAGGATCACCTGTAAAATTTGTGCCTGCATAGGCATAGTCCTCGACCATGAGCATCTGATCCCGTAGCCATCTGAAGAATGGATAACCGAACTTCACTCTGCCCCTACCTGCTCTTGTGCAAGCCATGACCTGGACCCACCTCAGTATATGGGGGTCCCGTGCTCTCAGAATCTGGAAAGTCACCTGGGGCCTCATATGTGGGACCCTCTCAAAGAAGAAGCAAGCTAAGATGAAACCAAACCTGAATTGCTTCAGCTCTCCCTGCTAACATTTAGTCAGGTAATCCTTGAAGATTGGAAGTAATGCTTCCGCCCAGTTGAACACCGTAGGTGCCATAGCCTCTAGGGCGTACAACATATGTGCCTTGTAATCTTGATGTACACCTTGGCTCCCTGCCACCCTCTGCATGGTGAACAGGACAATCTGTAGAGCCCTTTCTCTCACTGCCCTGATGGGGATTTTCTTCCCCGATGTACCTGTACCTAGTACACAGTGTCGATCTATGAGCTCTCTAGTGGTAATGTCCCTGCCACAAGAACCTGTTAGTGAGATGGGGGCACCCCATCTCGATAGGCTAGTCAGGAAGTAGATATCCTCTACCTCCATTGTAAGTATGTGTGCCCCCACCTCGAAATACTGCTATTCTGGATTCCACATTCTTAGTATGTGTTCTAGTAATCTCTCGTGGGACACCATGCTTGGTGTCTGGAAGAAATTTAAGAGCCCACAGTCCCGGAGTGCGGCAATGCAAACCGCATTCCTCTCAGTAGAAACATCCTCGTCATCATGTGTTCTTTCCATATCACCATATTTTGGACACCTAGACCTACCAAAAACAACAATGGTGTTCATTAATATCATCCTTGAGTCATTGCAAATCAAAAGAATGAATGAATTTTTCCCATACCATTTGTTTAACTTCTCCACGGTCGGCACTGCTTGTGCCCTGTTGGAGACAGGTGGTGGCACCGCCTGTCCACCGTATTCTTGGTGCAGTTCTCGGGTGGTACCGCGTATCCCGTAAGGGGTAGCCGTGGTACCCGTATATTGGGTTTTAGGGCTTGCCAAATAGGCCCAAAACCCCACAAAATCCCAAAATAGAAGCTATGAAATGAAAGATAAGGGTCTTAACTATTACCTGCAATTGACGAGACTGAAAATAGACGGTGGGAACTCCCAGTCTTAGCTGTGGAAGATCTGACTAGAAAATGCACCAAGTGCTCTCTGCTAGAGGTAAATAGTGAAATGTTTGATTTTTTTTACTATTTACTTTCCTTATGTAGACATTTTTTGTGTCTAACTTACTATAGTTTTGATATTACATCATGTTCTGATCAAAATCTATTTGTCATAATCCCTTAATGTTGATTTTGAATGCATTTAACACTTGTTTATGAGTCGTCTGCAGGTTGAATTTAGTAAGAAGCTTTGGAAAGTTTGTTTATGGATTTTTCATACTTTCACAAAATTAAAAATGTCATTGAGCATTTATTACGACACTTTGTCACACTCGTTAAAATCTAGTATCAAAGTTCCGAGTCCAATTCAAGTTTCTTTCCAGGCTCGTAAAATACGACATTGTGTAAAGAAGCATCATGGAGTTATCTTTTTACCTCTTTTTCAGGCTCACTAAACATGAAAAAGTCATCGAGTCCATTTCCGAATATTTCCAGGCTCGTAAAAGGTGACATTGTGTAAAGAAACCTCATGGAGTTCTCTTGAAACCCTTTTCAGGCTCCCTAAATACGAAAATATTGTCGAGCAATCTTGTCTTCTTCACGCTCATTAAAGTATTTGAAGGGTTGTCCGTCCGATGGTAGGTTATCTCATTCTCGGTTCGGATAGGACTATTTACAAGAAAGGAACACTCTAGCCAATCATGATTGGAAGAGTTCTCTAAGGTATGATTTTATAATTTTTCGGGCCTTAGAGACTAAATCATACGAAAAAGGACCCCCATGGAGTCTTCTTCCGTATTCATTCAGACTCTGCAAACATGAATGATACCCAGTTTTCTTTCAGTGGAATCATTAAATTAACCATTAAGAGACCCGTTTTGGGAATGAACCCCTCCTCTCTCAGGTTCGTAAAACATATGAGACTGGACTTGTCTTCTAACAAGCTATATCGAGTGTTTGTTACCCTCTTTGAACTCATAAAACCGAAAAGAGGAACTCATCGATCATGATGGGGGAAATAGGAAGGGAATCATTTTGTAAATAATGGCAGTTGTTTGTCATTACCTTTGAACATGGCACTTGTCTGCACAATCATGTCAGTCAATTGGGTATTCAGCTCATCTCTGTGACGATCCACTTTCATGAGTCATGCCAATCCTTTGAGTCTTTCAAAAGAATGCACTGTCCACTGTCGCATTGTGTATCTGTCCTATCTAATCATGCTGCCAAGTCATTTTGTCATGCTACCTGATGTTCAAAGGGGATCTAAAGAAGTTTTACCTCTGCAGTCTACACAGTATTTGTGTCAGTATCTTTGATTCAGTCATATGGTTACTATATTCACATCATTCCAGAACTATGTTCCGAGTTTCATGTCATCGATGTGGGAGTCATCATGGCCCTCCTTCGACGAGACTATTCCCGTCGACATCAGCTCATCATCCAGGAAATAGTCTTAGAAAAAATATTTAGCACCTTGGGATCTGTATGCCTTAATGAGAGATTCTCTCTCTCTCGACATAGGTTCACATCATTGACCTTTGATCGATAGAATCGACTGGGTGTTCGACATCAGGACATCTATTCGCACTCAGTAGATTGTACTAGAGTACCTTGGGAATCATTGACATTCATGGTGATCTCCCTCGCACTTGTTAACGGTTCACATCATTGGCCGGTAATCAAGTGGTTTCTACCATGTTCGACTTCAGATCATTGTAATCACATGGATATAATCGTACATTGTGGAAGACAAGACGAAGACCCTAGGCATTTGTTTAAAAGTGTTCATTGCTTTTTCCCCAGGTTGTGATGGATTTTTGTATATCTAGCATGGATCCACATTTGTATGGTGATGGCTATGCTCAAATTTGTGTTTGTATGACATAGATATACATTGTATGTCTTGTAGCTATGTCCAAGTTTGAGTCCTCTATCACATGGATCTACGCTTTATTCTAGTAGCCATGCTTGGTTATTCCACTCATGGATCTACCTTATATTGGTTTGCAGCTATGATTTTGGTTACTTGTGTCTATGAGTCAACATACTGATGTACTACAGATTCCTACTTGACTGCATACTTTGATCAAGCCAACATTTTCATCTCCTAGCAACGACTTGTTCTCAAAGCTCTCGTTTATCATATCACTCTAAGACTCATGCTTTGGGGGGCATCCGGTTATACCAAAATCCTGTCACCATCATGTGATAAGACATTTGACATACCTACTTGCCCTGAATCACAGCTTCTAGAGTGGAAACTAAATGGTTTTTTATCAATCTATCATACAAATTCCCAACACCGCGCATGCCCCTTTATCTAGGAGTAGTACCCCTGCTCGCACCACCTTTCATCAGTTGTCCACAAGTGGTGCCACCACCCATTGCCCTTGGTCCATAGGCAGTTATTACCAGAACTGCTCTCTCATAGAAGGAGAAGTGTGGTACCCTGGGTAAAAAGGGAAAAATAGAAATTTCTCGAGGCTTCTAGATGATAAGCCTCGAGATATCCCTTATCCCTACTGCTGTGGGTTGGTTGAGCTCGAGATCCCTCATCCTAGGATCTTAGAGGCCACCTCACCCACTAATTTCTCAACCATCTCTATCCATTAAATCCCTATAAATATGAGCTCATAGCCATGGTTGAGGGGAGAACATTTGAAGGTATTGTTATGCTGTTGGATTGATTCTTGGCCCGAGATCATTTGGAGAGAGCATAGAGAGCTAGAGTCGGAGCTTTTGGGGATGAAGAGCTGGTTTCATGGAGATGCATGTCAACACTAAGGCTTGGTTGTAAACTTATTCATATTTCTAATGTAAGTTGATTTTTGTCCCACATATGATGTTGTTGTTGTGATTTCACATATATATGTTGCTAGATTCCTTAGTCACTAGCATAGATTAGTAGATCATATTCTGGTTGCTTTGATTCGTTTCGTGTTGATATTTTTTGCAGGTACATAGGTGACCTGTCAAAGCCTTGTATTCCAGATATCTACAGTGTCTAGGGAGAGTATTCAACCTATGTCCTCTATTTGTTCTAGATTTGAACCATTCAGACTAGTGGAACACCTTGTTTTCCACAGGAGGTGAAATATTCCAACTAACAATGAAGAGGGATTGTAGCATCTCGGGACATCTGTCCATAATGGATCCAGTGACTTCGGTCCTTGAGAATGTGATGGGATTCCATCATCCCTGAACTTCTGTTTAAAATGTATCCAGAGACTTCAGTACTCATGAATGTGGTGGGATTGCATCATCCCTGAACTTCTATTCAAAATGTATCTGGAGACTTCAGTCCCCGTGAATGTGGCGGGATTGCATAATCCCTGAACTTCCGTTCAAAATGTATTCGGAGACTTCAGTCCCCATGAATGTGATGGGATTGGATCATCCCTGAAATTCTATTCAAAATATAATTGAAGGCTTCGGTCCCCGTGAGTGTGGTGGGATTGCATCATCCGTGAACTCCGGCTCAAAATGTATCCGGAGGCTTTGGTCCCCATGAATGTGGTGGGATTGCATCATCCTTGAAATTTTGTTCAGAATGTATCTGTAGATTTCAGTCCTTGTGAATGTGGTAGGATTGCATCATCTTTGGACTTAGTAAATTGTGTCGAGAGAATACCTTCCTAGTTAAGAGGGAGTGTTGATGTATTTGTAACTTTGGAATGTATTCATTCGTATATCTTATGTATTGTACCTTGATGTTTATTCCAGGAAGTGTCTGTAATGTATTTGAGTCATGTCATGCCTCGATGTTCCTATCGGGAGATTCAATAATGCAAACAAGTCATGTCAAGTAATTGTGGGTAACCCTCCTATTGATCAAGGGTTAAAGTCCCCGCAGTTGTGGGGCCCTAGGGTTATTAGACTCTCCTAGAGAAGTTGGCCCTAGTGAGTTATTGTCAAGCCAGGAATTAGTATAAATAGAGAGTGAGCCTCTCTATTTATCAATCACTCACTCACACTTAGTTGTATCACATACCTGAGGGAGAAGAAGTAGTTGGGACTAGAAAGAAAGAGACTACTGCGGTCGGGATATCATCTTACTATTTTTGGGGTTTTTCTTTTGGTGCTGATTCTATCTCTGAGGAAGTTGCAGGGTTTTCTCGTTTATGGTTTCCCCAAGGAAAAACATTGTGTTCATTGTCTCTTGTGTTTGATTGATGTGCTTTTTATTCTCTCAGTTAAAGATCCTAACATAATGCTAGCTTGAATAATAAAAATCTAACAATTCATCACTCTAGGTGATCTTCAAGCTCCTCTTGTAATTGGATGTGTTTATCCATGGGTTCCTTCTGAGATCGTACAAATCCTTTTATGCACATGTCGTTCTCTGATCGATATACACTTCTAATTCACTGGAGAAGTGTGTCTGGTCAATGGAGTAGGTCATGCCATAATCTACTCCCTCTTTTTGAGATAAACCATGAACCTTTCTTTGTATCCCTTGATGGCGCCATCTGCTGCATACTTTATCTTGTTGATCCACATGGAAGACAATATGTACTTCCCTTTAGGTCTCAGAACTACATCCCATACATCATTCCCCATGATCAACTGATACTCTTTGATCATAGTCTTCTTCTGTTTATCCTTGGCTACTTCATAGCTAGAAGGATATGTATCAATGATGTCACTCAACAGTGACACATAACTAGAGTCTATATGAGGCCTCTTATTTTCATTGGAAGTCCCATCATACTTTTATTCATATTGAATTATATCTTGTGCCCAATATTGTCTTCAACTCTTGAGGTGGTATACCCCTCTCTTTAGGTCATATCACGATTCTTATATTCTTGTTAAGCTCTTTCTTCTGCTACAATGTCTCTTACCCTGGGAGCTTCATGTTCATATTCATGTATGTTTATTGGAGTGAATCTTCTAACTGAATTGTCATCACTTGTTCTTTGGAACAAATCTCATCCTTCTTTTCTTGTAGGTGATTGTACACGATATTTCCTACAATTCAAATACATCAGTTTCATGGTTAGAAACATTTCATAATTACAAATTATTATGCATAAAGATGTAATCATGCAACTATTTTATCCAATGCAACATTCATCCATATCCTGAATACACACGAAAACATTCTAGATGCCATTCATATCTACCATAACATTCTTGAGATTGTGCACTAATCCCAATATGTCATTCGCACTCCTTGATTTTATGACCTCTCCTAGTTCCTACATAATCACTTGCATATATACTCTTTGTGTAAATGAAGATGGAGACATTATACATTCGCTTGGAAAGTTATTTCACCTATCTGGAGTTGATTTCATCTCTATTGGTTTGAAGTTCAGGTCATTTCATCATCTTGGATCTGATTACAACTCTTAATAACTTTCAGTCTTGCTTACACATCATTAGATCTTAGTTGTTCTACATGATCCCAGTTTCCATCCTGCATTTGTTTATGTTTTTTTATCCAGGTGAGCAGATTTCTCTTCTTCCCAAGAAGAAGATTCCTCTAGACATCAACATTTATTTTGAAGCAGCAACAACACCAGCAATTCATCATTTTTTCTTTTCCTTTCATTTCCTTTCTTGAGGGAGGATTTTCCCCATGTAATTTTGCCTCTTTCCTCAATTCTTTGGACAAGATAAATTGTAAAAGGGTGACCATAACCTTGTTGTTGGGCCCTATATGCATATATATTTCTGATTATTTTAGAAATATCATCATAAATTCAGACTTAAAGGGGGGTGTTGGAATATTATAAACCCACTCACAACTTAGGATAAAATAATTAATCAATTTTGATTAATTTCCTACCCAGTAGCCTGGATAGCTGGCATCCACTTGCACTACAAAGTCAACACTTTCCATCTATACCCAAAGAATGATTTAATTTGTATTTTGGGATGATATTGACCACTTTATTGAATCTTATAATTATTAACTACACTTTCCTACATATTCTTCCTTACTCTAGTTTTATCCATCTTTTCTGTGGATAAGGTAAAGCTAGTCAACTAGGAAATTGCTATCTTTTGTTGCCAACCCATCCTCCATTATTTTCTCTCCATCTCCAGTATTAGAAAGTATTCCTTTACACATAATCAGTCACTCATTCCTTAGCTAATTTGTGAGATCTTGGTCTAATTAGGAAACTTCTTTATTCACCTATGGGGGTTTATGATATATAATAAGCCTGCTTTATGAGATAGCATGAGTTGTATTCTAGAAACTCTATTTTCCTTTATAAGGATGTATTACCTATGTAATAATATAAATTATCATTTATTGATCATTCATTAATGTGTTTTCATTAATTACTCTTCTTCTCTCCTTATGTTAATTCTCTACAATTCTCTTTGAGTTTTATTGTGTTCCTAGATCCTTAGTTTATGAAATTATTTATACCATCAAGGATTTAGAATTTGTACACCATTTGCAACTGGTAAACTAGTTGTGTGATTGAGAGATCATGCAATCGGTGTTTGAGGAGAACAAAAATCAGCTCTTTTCATGGAGATTCAAAGAATAAAATTACATAATTGTAAGGTTTAGTTTGAGTTTCAGTATGATCTAGTCGAGTTCTAGTAGCAATAGTGTTCAATTTGCAATGTGTTTTCAGAGCTAGTTTTGGTGTTGTGGGAGTTTTTTGGTTGTGGAGGGAATGCACCTTAGTGTCGAAACTCTATGGTGGTTTTCATTTTGGATATATGAATTCACTATCAGTTGGAGGGAATACCCTTGGTTGCATATTTGAATATTTGGGTCAAGTTCTTCCATCAGAGAGCAAGTTTTGTAATGTAAAGATCATTATATTAAGCAGTATTGTCTATCTTTCCTTCTGTAAATATATTGGTATTCCTTGACCTTTGTTTGTATTAGATATATCTATACTTTCTATCTACAAGATATTCCATGAATGTTTTACAAACATCCATCCAAACTTAATAAGCTTCCTTATTATTCACCCTTAGTTTTATGCTCAAATTCCACGATTTAATTCACTAGTTTAGATCTTAAAGTTGTGGTCACAAACTATATCTATAAAAATTTTGAAAAACGTTTCTTTTGTCTATTAATGAGATGATTATCTTTTTTTGGGTTTATTTGACTATATATGAGTCTTTGTCGTCCAATTCGAAAGGCTTAGAGGATGTTTAAAATGAGTTGGAATTCAACAGTCTTTTGTGGTTAGAATATGAGTTGGTATTCCATAATTTGAGTTTATGTTTATGGTTCATATCCTAAGAGTATAAATATAAATCATGTGTCCTTATTGTTGTTAGTTGTTTCCAATGGTGTGCCATAAGTAAAAAAATTCCACATAATTCCTAAGGAAATTGCCTCTAGTCATTTGGGACTACCCAAATGGTTTTACCAGGTGTGATGTGCCACTCTGAAATGTGCAAACCGTCGAAGAAAATCCTTGAGTGAATTTTGTTAAGTGAATGACCTGATCTGTATAGATTCTTATCAGTGTGCTAGGTTGAAATAACTCCTTCCTAGAAGTTTGGGAATGTTTGGTATGTAAACTAGTTCAACAGTATTTTTGGGATAAAGTCGATTTCCTTGCAATTTCCTTGACATAAGTTTATGTCTGTAAAAATTCCATAGAAATCATTTGGTGTTTTTCAGTAAGTGTTTTTAGATTTTTCAAGGTGTGTTAAATAATTTTCATGCTTGATTGGACAAATTTAAAGGGTTCAAGTAGTTTTTGGGAGAAGTTGGAAAAAGGTCTAGTTAAATTGCCATATTTGAGCTAATTAAACTATGTTGATTAAGAGGTTGTTTTCAAACTTCTTGTAAAAAGGATTGAACTATATGTTCATAATGTTGAATTAAGATGCAACTTCATCAGATATTCTTATTTTATTTCTCTTATTATAGTTGTCCTGCAAAACCCAAAAAAAACAATGTTATATTGTATTTGGAATGTTGAATCAAGAAATAAAATGATATTGTATTTTATCCTCACAAAAACACAAGTTGGCCCCATAAGGAAAAGTATCCCAGGAAAAAGTATAAATAGAGGGGTATCCATCCTCATTTGGGACACATTCTCAAAATAACAAGTTCAGGGAAGAGTTTCACTCTAGCTAAGAAGGAGACTGTTTTAGGTTGTAGAAGACTTGGAAGAGATCTCTCTCTTTATCTAGGGTTTCTCTAGATTTTATCTATATTTTTGTAAAAGAACTCTAATCTTCTTGTTAAGACTATGGAATTGTACTTGGTTGACGAATATATACTGAGAAGTCCTGCTGGATTTTTCTCGTGAGAGGGTTTTCATAGGATAAATCTTTGTGTTCTTTGTGTGTTGTTGAATGTATTTTTTTAGTGATCCTTATACATGCATTAATTATGATGTGATATGTTAAATGAATCAAAGTCCAACATAATTTCTTGTAAGTCTAAATTCTAACACATAACATGCTAATAAGTCTTCATTTCAAATCTGATTGGTCACATACAAAGGTACTTAACCATTCCTCTTGGGATGCACAATATAAAAATATATTCCAAAAAAATTATCTAAACCTTTGTTTGAAGAAATCTTGGAAATCAAATAATATTTGCTTTAAAATTTTTGGTAATTCTATGGATAAAGTGGAGTTAATATATCTAATATCATATTGGGGATATTAAAGAGACAAAGAACCACAACCACAAGATGTCTTTGAGGGACAAATTTTTTTGGCAAGGGATTAAAATGCGCAAACTACGCTTTCGCCACCGACAAGAAAGATGTTGACATAATGAAGAGTCAACCACGACGAAGGAATAAAGAGACAAGTGTGGTAATTTTAGTCAATTTAGTTAGGAGATTGTTCAAGTTGACCATTTTGTAACAACTTAGTAAGCCTATAAGTAGAGTTAGAAGATGACATATAGGCAGGATCATACAAAAAAATGGGATCTTGGTCTTGTGCAAAATAATGAATGTAATTTTCTGGTCTGAAGCTAATCAACCAAGGAATTTTCTGTCTTTTGTGGTGTATTTTTAGTATTAATGATATGAAGACTCAATTGATGATACAATTTTACTTCTTGTCTGGATTTATGTAAGATGTGTTTCCTTTTTAAGATAGTCTAATAATGAATCATGTGAAATCTATGATGATGGAATCTATGTGCTTGTTTAGTTAAATATGAATGATGTGAAGCCTTGCAGAGAGTGTTGGTTTATTGTATATTGATGTCTTTGTTAATCTAAATGTGAATCTGAATCATGATGTTAACAAGTCTTTTTCAATCTAGATCTGAGTTAGTATGAATGTAATGATCTAGCTAATAGTTTAATTGAAACCCTAGATCTCTAGATGTAGTGGTAGAATATTATATAGTGTGGAAGTCCTCTTCTCTTTGTGGAAACTTGGTTCATGTAGCCCTCCCTTAGAAATATCGGGTGAGACTACCACTGCTTCATAGGTGTTGCTAGGTATGGTAAAATCTGTCTGGGCATATGGTTAGGGATTTTGCGTTGATAGGTGTCAAAAAACTTATTGAGTGAATCCATGTCGACAGGATAGTGTTAAAAAATGGTTTTGTTGTCAAGACCATAGTGTGAAGAAGAAGAGGAAATTTTGTGGCATCCTACGAAACCGGTGATCCAAGGTTGGTTTTATCAGAATTCCTGAGTGTTTGTGGAAGAAGAAAATTAGAACCCTAGATTGAAATAGAGGATTGGTTGGGAAGATATATATATTCTGATATTCATCAAATATTATTCGTTGAGTTTTCAAAAGTACTCAATGAGTGGTTGGTGCAACTTACTTTCCATAAGAAAAATTTCCAAGGAGGTGAACCTGATCAGTGGACCACAGATCTAATTCAACATTTGCAAAGGGTGAACAACAAAGCTTCAAAGGATGTCGATGTGTGGATATACAACATTTTGAATGGGTACATTACAGGATTCGCTGTTGATAGAGTCAAATCCTACAGTGACGCAGAAAGAGAATTCTTTAAGTGACCAAGGGGGGTATTTCTATTGTTATTAAAACTGTGGATTAAGATTCTCTTCTGTGAAAAAGAAATACTAAAAATGAATTCCGACGAGTAAATCCTTGGTGTGTGGAGGTTGTGGGTACTACGAAGGTAAGGGTTTGGATGGAATGATATAGAATAGATGGATGGAAGTTAAGCCGATGCTAAAAGAGAAGTTGTAGAAGAGTGTGGTCTCCTCCGAAGTGGGGTGAGGTTCCAACAAGAAAATAGGAGGAGGAATGAGGAGAGTCCTGGTGTGTCCAGAACGAAAAACTGCGAGAAAGGACCACAAGGGACTAAGTGGCCTTATAGTGATGAAGGAAAAGACCAGGCTACACTTGAGTCTGAGAAAGGACCGACCCAAAGTGATAGCGTACCTACACCTCTATGCATTACGTCAAACCGAGGAGGAAGAAATGTGAGTTATTTGCAAGGTTTCCCTATATGTCAGCATGATAGTAATAGTAGCAGGTCTATGAATACTAGAAGAAGGCCCAGAATGGTGGGTGAGAATGTGAAAATACCCATGTTAATGGTAATGGGAATGAATATCCTAAAACATATTGGTTCTTATGTGAAGAAGTATGGACAGTAAAACAAGTGCAAGATGAATATATCAAGAAAGGACAAGCCATTAACGACCTTTCAAGGCCGAGGGTTGGATTGGTACATCAAATTTGTGCAAGTACCAATGAGCAATCCCTAGAAGACCCTAGCACAAATCAGCACTAGATTGATCGAGGAATTTAAGAAGCCAAAGCATGAATCACAGTATATTACTAAGTTGAAGGAAATAAAGCAATACCCTAATGAATCTATGGGATTTTGATCAGGGATTCAAAACTTTGATGTCTAAGGTAAGCTTTGGAATGAGCAATGTGCAACATAAGGAATGGTTTATTGCAGATTTGGTACCACACATCTGTATGTCATTGATGCAGCAGAATATCACTTCTTAGGTTGAAGCTTTGAAAATCGCGAAGAAACTTGAAGCTTAACCAGTTGGTGAAAGAGGGATTGGCATTAGCTAGATCCAGTCACAATTGGTGAACCTCACTATTCAGTTCCAAGATATTAAGAAGTGAAAGGAAGTCTGTGAAGAATAATGTTGCATTTGATGCCAAACGGAGGGAAATCATAAGGATCAATTCCCGGACTTCCGCAAATATTTACAAGATGGAGCCCCGAGTCCATTAAGTCAAGGAGGATTTCCATTGTGTTAGATTTGTCAGACTAGAGGACATAGGTCTGAGGAATGCATATAGCTTCATAAGTTTTTGTTGAAACCAGTGAACCTTTTATGCATTTTTTGTCGATCGGTTGGCCATGAAGAAAAGGACTACATAGGGTATGATTTTCTCCAAGAAAGGACCATGGATACATATTTTGTGAAGGGGGAGCAGCAACGACTAGTAGAAAAACTGAATCCGCAACTGTAGTATAACCAGCCAAAACAACAATATACTCAACTACAGTATAACCAACTACAACCGTAGTACACTCAGCCACAACCTAATTAGTAGTAGCAGTTCAACCAACCATAATATAACCAAAAACCATACCCACAACAAGGAGGATTCTGCAGAGGACGTAATGGATGCTTTGGTAGTGGAGGAGCTATGCAACAAGGTCATAGACCAGTAATTTTCTATAATTGCGGAGTACTAGGACATTATCATAGGAACTATCTGAATCTAGAATCTCAGTGTACTTATTGCGACATTTTATACCATACCATCGTGAAATGTCCACAATTGATCACAAAGTGGCAAGCAAATAATGCAGTGCAACCAATACAAAATGAAAACAAAACTCAAAACCTATGTCAAGATCGAGTCTAGGGAAGATATCAGAAGATCCAAGAACTCAACGAATGAAGGTCAGAGTAGTAACCCAAGGAGGATCCATGACAGGAGCCAATGGACCACTGATAAATATTTGACTAGTGGCTTGAAAGAAGGTACAATTTTATGTGAAAGATGATAAAGAAATCTTCTTTGATGCAAGAGACATGTTGAACAGGAACACAAGTAAGTTACCTATCTACGAAATGCCACTATCCTTCGATTCTACAAAGTTGTCAAGATCATCAAGAAATGTTAGTACCTTGAAATGTTTTATAGAGGGATATATGAAATAGCAAAAGATACAACTGCATTACTAGAAATAGCAAGTTGTTTATATCGACAGGAGGAAGGGAAACAAGACCACCCAGTAAATTCATTGCATAAGAATAAAATAGAAAGGGAAAGGAGGATGAATGTCAAGATCGATGACTATGATGTGGATTCAGTCATCTTGGATCTAGGATCAGATATAAATATCGTAACAAAGAAAACATGGGAAATTATGGGGAAACTGTAGTTGGTTTGGTTACCCATGTAGCTGCGGCTAGCAAATCAGGCTAGGGTGTCGCCAATTGGTCATGTACCTAGGATACTTGTCGAAGTGGAAGGAATGAAGACATATGCATACTTCAATGTTATTGAGATAACTGATGATATCAACTCATACACTTCGTTGTTGAAAATTGGTTGGGCAAATGAAAACTTGACAGTTATCAATTTTAAGAAAAGGGTAATGACCTTTGATAATTATGATATGTTGATCATTTCCCCATTGGATCCCCAAGAAGGAAAAATATATGTCAAACCAATAAAATATGAATTCATGGGAGGATCGGATAATGCATACAATATTTTTGAGGACTATATCAATCCCACTACATACATAGAGATGCGATAGAGAATCACTAGCTCTGCATCATCGGACTTTGATGATGCGCTAGAGAGCTGGAAGAACCGGTTACATGAAGTATCAATCAATAAATGTGCATGAGTCACTCTGTCGCTGTGATGGGTAGTGAGTGAAGTCATCAAATTTCCTACGTATGAAGGACTACATAACTTAGCAGTTTGTATTAGAGAATTTGAAGATAGAGTATCAGGGCCTCAACACCTATTATATTTGGAAGAAGCATTGAAGGACACTCCAGCAAGATGGTGGGCTATGCACAAATCCTTGATCAGATAATGGAAAGTATGTCAGTGACTGATGGAAGCTTGATTCAGAGAAGACACACACTACCAAGGAAATGATCCCCGCGACCATCTAGTCACATGTCAAACCACATGGGTACTAAGTCTGAAGGAAGAGTGGGTCCACGCGTTTGTCCATATGCTAGGTGAAATACCATGGATATGGTATGTTTCTGCATAACTGCAAAGGGAAACTACAACATGGGAAGAAATAACTTCTAGCTTCAGTCATACTTTCATTTTTTTGAATGACGATTTGGCCATTCATAACGTACTATAGAATATTCATGACAAAGTGTTGGAGGTAGTTCCACCCACATTACTAACATCACCATAGTGGACAGCACAGATGATGCTGGCATGTTACAATGTATCGGGATAACTTGATGAGGAAAATTATCCAAGAGCTATCCATATTCTGGAATATGAAGGAAGCTGTGACATTATAGTACCAGAAGTGCTAGGCAACAAATTCAAGCAACCGCTGAAATTGAAGAAGGTTAATATAGGGATAGTAGAAGACCCAAAGTTCACTAGTATTGGAGATTATTGGGATGGTTCAGCAATGGGGAAAGTCACGGATCTGCTACATGAGCTTCAGGACTTATTCCCGACCAAGTTTTCTGAGATGAAAGGTATTTCAAGTGACTTGGAAGAAATGAAGATTCGACTAAAACCAGATGTGAAACTTGTTAAGCAACGACCCTACATATTAATCCATGATACATAGAGAGCATCAAGAAAAAATTAGAATGAATTATGGATGTTGGTATTATCAAACCTGTCGAAGAGTGAGTGAGAATGGATCAGTCCAATGGTTTTGCAGGACAAAAAAATAGGGGAAATTGGGATCTGTGTCGATCTAAGGAAGTTGAATGACGTAGGTCTTCATGCTTCGCTCCCGACACCATTTAATGATGAAGTACTGGAAGGATTTGGAGGAAAAGAAATCTATAGACACAAAACCACTTTTGTAAGAAAATGGGGATGTTTTCAATACACAGTGACCCTGTTTGGTATCAAGAATGCACCTGCTATTTTTTCAAGGATAGTTATTGCTACGTTCAATTAATTCATTCATAAATTCCTGGCATTCTACATAGACAATTAGACCATCTATGGCCTAGTAAAAGACCACAGTGTGAATCTGTGAGTGATGCTAGAAATATGTCAATAACATCAGAGTTAGTTAAATTTAAAGAAGTGTGTATTCTATGCTGCATTAGGAATTTTGTTGGGACACATTTTATGCAAGGAAGGTATTTTGTTCGATCCTTCCAAGATCGCAGTAACTGTCAACTTACAAGCACCTATGACAGATGCAAGAGAAGCTATTGGAGAAAGATGCAAAGTTCGAGTGTGATGACGAGTGCCAGAGAAGAATCGATACTCTAAATGAAAAGATGGTCGCAACACCAATATTAGTTTTTTTGGATTGGAAAAAGGAGCTCCATGTCCATGTCGATGGCTCGTTAGTCCCATTAACGATAATCTTGGCTCAATCTAGGGAAGGAGAAATCAACCACCTGATTGCATTTGCAAGTTAGAAGTTGTCTACGATAGAAAGAAACTACACAAGGACATAAAGAGAAGGATTGGTGATGGTGTATGCATTACAAAAATTATGACACTACATGTTAGGAGGACACTTCAAAATGTTTACTGATCACTCATCATTGAAGTACCTATTCAACAAGCCTATGTTGGTGTAGCTGGGCAAAATCCATAGCTGTGTGCAATTGCACCTACCTTCCGTCTATAGGACGGAAGGAGAGAGTTAAGTGGATGAAAGTAAACCTGCAACAAGTTGTTAGAGAGAACCAATGGAGACCTGCGACAAAACTTTAGAAGTCACAACATATGTATCAAAATGATCTATAAAACAAGAACTAACCGCAAAAATAAAATCATATACCTTCTAGATTTGGTTTCAAATGGGGCCACCTTGCCCTAGTTCGGGAAGCTACCTCTCTACCAGGTTGGGTGGTATGGAGAAATGCTCAACATACAGGAAGTTTGGCTAGTAGAGAAAATGGAGTGAGAGGGATGAATGGATTGAGAATGATGGTTTCTCAAGGCACTCATACGGGAAGAGTAACGGTAGGAAGAGAATGAGTGTGTTGAGAGTGACCACCACCCCTTTATTTATAGCCTTTTTCTTTGCTTTAGGGTTTTTAGCCCTTGGTCAGTGTTTTAATCCCTTTTTAGGGTTTTAAACCCTTTCACCCCTTTCGAAGCTCTTTTGGGGTTTTTAGGCCCCTTTTAGGGGTTTTAGCCCTTTTTAAAGGCTTTAGCCCCTTTGTGAGTTATTTTGGCTCTTTTATGAGTTTTCAAGCCCTTTTTTTTTATGTATTTTGAGCCTTTGAGGGGAAAGCATAGGTTACATAAGGGTGTGGGGGTCAATAAGGGTTATGAAATGGATGTATTCATGTGGTGTAGGCCATATGGAGCAAGTTGGGTCATTTTTTGGGTTAATAGATTGCCCCCTGATGTGTGAGGGAAGGAGCTCATCATATGGCTGACGGACATCATAGGATTTTTTGGGGAGAGGTGGTGCTTCCAGGTTTGGGACATGGTGGCTTTGGTTTTTCTATTAATGTTGGTTCCCATCAATGGGTGAGATACAATGAATATGTGACATGTATATGGACGAGGCAGGCATCCCCATGCTCATAAAAATGTCAAAAGAATAATGCGATCCAGGCTCCTAAATGCAAGAGCCGATCATATACAACTGGTGTTACATAATGGTGGCCTCAATAAGAGGCTGAACACAATATTGATCTAAAGAACTGATACATCGGAACGATGGAATTCTCATGGAATGATATATCTTCATAACTGATGGTATGCTGGATCTAGAGAGCTACATAACGATAAGGACTCCCTGATGGAGAGTCAGAGTCTCTATGGTACAATATGTCGCATCAATTATGAATCTATACATAAGCACTACTCTGCAGATTCTGAACACTGTCTCCAACACAACCCAAAAATCACAAAAGACATGAACCTGTATGTGTCCCTTCATAGACTCACCAATGTGCTAGAGTTAGGTGACACCCGGGGTCTTCGACCAAATACTACACGGACCAATAGCCTGTATAAATCTCAATGGTACGATGATATAGCTGGAGTCGAGCACGTGAGACACAACCATCCTAAGAGGCAGTAAGGATTCCTCTCAAGTGGTCTAAGGAACTCATCAATGAGGTTAATGAAACTAGGATACAGGGACCTATGGGTCTATCCTCTGGAATAGATGTGTTGTCGTCGACAGAGGGAGACCTACAACTGACCAAGGCAATGGTGTTTCCTTGGCCAAAAGCACGAGCGAGATAACCAAAGGTGTGCAATAATCTTTGGACTGACACACTGAATGGGGAATAGGGACAGGGAATCATGAGGGACTCAAACTTCCTTTATTCATAGTATGATGACAGGGTTGACTTGGAAGCAAATGAAATTGTCTCAAGGGAGGGGGATCATAGCTGTTATACTGGGACTGTAATTGTAGATGGGAAATAATTGGGGGAGGTAGACACTTTTGGTATTCATGGGATGCAAGGAAGACTCATCGTAGAATACTCTGAACAAAGGAGACCCAAAGGGGGAATGCTGTCGAACTATAACACATGGGGTGGCGCCAAAATACACCATTGTGGTACGATCTCGTGGATTTTGAGTGAGCCCGAGAAAGTAAATGATCGATGGTGCTTTCAATTTTAGAGAGTCTGAAAGCATGAAGAAGACTCCAGTGGGGTCTCTTTTTGTTGATAGTCTCCTCTGCCCGAAAAAGGTTAAAAGTGTACATAGGAGATATTGCCCATCCTTTGAGGGGGTGGGAGACTTCTTTACCATTGGTAGTCCAATCAGGTTGGAAAAGGTTAAACTTGTACTGATGGGACAATCATTAAGATACTTTTACAAGCATGAACAAAACCAAGTTTGCTCAGCAATATTTTCTTGATGAGAAGGTTGGAAAAGAGCTTAAAGACAACCCATGAAGAGATTTTTAGTAACGTTCTGTCCCAATGCCTAAGAAAGCATAAAAGGATGCAGAGGGAAACGTTCTTTCCTTGAATGTGCGAAGGTGGTCCTTTTAATATGGTAGTCTACATAGTTTGTAAAAGGACAAAAATGAGATGATGTAGACGTCCTTTCCTATACTTTAATGAGCAGAAAAGGAAGAAAAGGTTCTCGACAGTATTTTCATTCTTTTAGGAGTTAGAAAAGAGCTTAACAGAATCTCCGTTCTGGTCAACCAAGCTGGGGCCACTAGTGGTACCCCGTGGCGGGACAATGAAAGGTGGTCAAAGGTGACCACCCATGCAACATGGATGGAGTAGGTGGCTCTTGAACATACCAATACATGCACTAGACGGTTCGTGACAAAGGCATGAAAACTAATGCGGCAGAGGCACGCAAATCAAGGTGACCTATGGTAATAGGTCCAGAGAATCAGTTTGTTAGCATCGGGATTTTGATCCCCCAAGGTTGAGCGAGGGGAGGCTGATCCCGGGAAATAGCAGAACCACTTTAGGCTGCGCCTCCGGCCCTGTGCAATCAGAGACCGATCTCTCATTGGTCACTAGAGTACCTCCACATAAGGTTGTCAATCTTGTGTGTCACTAGAGTCTACTCTGCATAGGATTTTCAATCAGCATAATCAGGGGGCTAGGATCTTGAATGGGGCAAAGTATGTTGAAGAAGGTGCATGGTGGGGTTATCGGGGGACAAGGGACCATGGGAAAATGGAGTCGAAACCTGTGCAAGAAATTATTACAAGTGGAAAGAATGACATAAAATTGCAAGCGGAGGCAAGATAGCTGCTGATTTCTCAATCAAGAGATTTTAGCGGGAGATTTAGAGGACAAGGAGGGACAGTCCATCGCATGAAGCATCGACGAGATGAATTCCATGCAACTTTAGAAGAACCATTGATGAATGCTTGGAATAGCAGCCAGAGCATAACGAGTATGAATTCCGAACCACTATACCCTAAGTTGTAGGCATGAAAAGCAATTAACAAAATGGAGTGGAAACAGGAAACACATTTACACATAAAAGAAAGTACTTATTGGGAAAAACAACAACACAAGAATCTCCGCTGTGAGTAACAGTCTTTCACTGCAATTTATTCATACACAGGTATCAAGCTTTACAAATGGGAGCCTCAGCCCGGGATTGTTTCCCAATCCAATTCACTAACTCTTTTCTCCCTCTATCGGGACGGTATTTATACAATCCTATTGCTAAGACTACCGAGTAAAAAGCTGTTACAAGTCACCATCAGGTGCTAACAGTGCAAAGAGTGGACTATCGCCACGTTTTACAAATATAAACAAACATCATGGAGATGCAGCGCATGATAATATGGGCTGATAGCATAGAGCCTCCCACCATTTTGCTTCATGAAAATGATTCCCATGCGACATGCTGACGATCTATTGCTCACACTGGCTGCTAGGGACCCATTTTGGGTCTCCTTGTCCAGCCGAAGAATGCCAATCAAAGGCTGATAGGAAGGCCCAAATCCTTTTCCCTACCATTCTCCTAAACTCATCCTCCGTTGGGTAAAATTGCTATAGGAGGAGGCCAGAGAAAGGGTGTCCAAATGCTTGGTGATGATAAGCGACATAATAAGCTTATCCTCCTTGTACTATCTTCTTCCTCCTATGAGGAGGATCTTTCCACAAGCCATGTAGCCAGGTGTGTGTTTGACCTTCTCCTCATCCATGACCAGGCAGCGAAGTGGAGATCCCAGGAATGGTATTGAAGGATCCAGACCCATCTTATCCCAGTATGAGAATTCGCTCCAATAGTACTTCCACCACTGTGACCTGGGACTTCGGAGGTCGTGACTACAGCCATGAGTGTTGGAGGGATGTCACAGGGATTTCAAAACCCATGCACTGTGCCTCCAGAGATGGGGTTGTGTAGAAGCAGGTGAATCCCCTTTGGTATTTCACATATGTGCCCCAGTGGTTGGTGATCTTCTGGTGTGGATAACCAGAACACAAATTCCATGTCTGCCTACCAAGAGTAGCCCTTGTCGAACTGATTTCTTGAACCACACAGTCATGGTTTCCTATGAAATACTTCGATACTTCTCAGAATTCAACCCTATATCTCTTATCATCTACATAGTCCCATGTCTCAAAGATCTTTGAAAGATGGTGTTATAGAGTGCAAGTAGGAATGGCCTTAGGAAGGGCTATACCCTTAAGGTGGCTGTGATGGTGGCTTGTGTGGTTCCAGGGTGGGAATTTTTCCCTCCTAATGTTTAATCATATTATTTGGCATGGCTTAGATTCCCAACCATTTTCACATGGCCACCAAGCTGGTCCCAAGGGCTATGGATTTGACTATCTCTTGCCTTTTCAATTATCTTGACGGTGGCGTCAGGCTGTTTTAATTCGTTGCATCCCTCAGCTTTGTGTAAATTCTAGGTTTGTCACCCCAGCGAATCAAGCCTCTATCTCTCTCATGTTTTCCTTCAAAATGAACCACGTGCAACACTTTGTGAATCGGGAAACTAGTATTGCTGGACAAGACTTCCACCTCAGGCATATCCCGAATGGTGTCGGAGGAATTGGAAAATATGTAATGGGGCATATTACACTCATGAATGCCCCCTCTACTGTCATTCCACACTGGATGATAAATCTGTGCCTTGGGGGTCTCCTCAGCTGTCCGATCAAAGGAATATTTTATACCCACCGTCCACATTCCATTCATCCTACTGCCAACCTTTCTCTTCTGAACACCGTGGGAAGTTTGGATCGTGACATGTTCTGAGCCATCGATCGAGATCAACCCTTCCTGCAGCCATCGATCAGAGTGGGCCCTGCCATTTTTTGCAATGGGGAACTCAGACATTCATCTGTGCTAGTTCTCCTTACGAAATGAACTGTAGTCGTAGATCTATATCCTTCTTCATCGCTTCCATTGATCTTTGTGACATCTACACCATTTTACGACTTCAGATTGCGGTTTTATTTGCACAAGTATGGATCACAAAATTGTTGTAGGTCATAGATCTACCCCAGGATTCATCTCAACCGTCGAAAGCCATCGGTCTTTAACACGTTTCACAATCTGGGATAGAAGCTTTGATCGTGCATGTTTTCTCGCGCGAAGAGGTTCGGAACCATTGATCTTTCCCTGATCAACTGCAACCCTTGATCATGAATCCTACCCAAAGTTAATAGCACGCCTGCCATTTTCCTCATTTAAGGTTGGTCACATGAAATTCGAGGGGCTAGGACCCTTACCGAACATCCATCAGGCCCTTAAATCATCTGTTAAAAATGGAGTGTTAACACAGTGTATTAAACATGAGACAATGGTCTCATCAAAAGATAGAGGATGGAAAACCAAACCTAGAGGTGTGAGGGGTGTCTCCAATAGACTCTAGATGACTTGGACTAGTAGCTAATGGTGCTGCCCCTAGTGCAGTGATGCATAGGAAAAAACTAGACCAAATGGGGTCCTATGGGTACAAATCTAGCTCAACGTACAATGTGTGATTGACATGGTGGTATGCAAATCAAAGTGACTCCAGGAAATGGACTTGAGAATCAGTAGAGACGGAGGCAGTCTAGAAGGTCGTTTCTTGACCCCGGAGATTTTCGCACAATGGTGGCATATTCCTATTATGTTAGAGGATGATCCATACATAAGCGTTGAAAATTGGGGAGATATGAAGAGTCCTCGACCTCCAATACGGGTCTAGGGACCTAATGGTATGCTATCATGGTGGTAGCTATATCACACGTGCAACATACTATGTGCATGTGCAGATGTGGGACTGCACCCTCCAATGGGCTACCAGCGGTGCATTGGAAGGGATCATATCAACCTACTCACATGAAAATGATGAAATGAAGTTCTACAATGGTCTCACTGTGAATAGACATGAAACTAGTAATGGAGGGGGTCACCAACTCGTGGTAAAAATGATGCAAAACAAAAAAGGAAATTTTTTACTATACATCACTTGAAGAGGTGATGTTAAAGGGAAAGTGGTTTGGACTTTGAGAGGGTCAACTATCATTCCTTTGTGAGACACGATGAACCCTAGGAGATGGACCGTTGGGACATAGAAAACACATTTGAAAGGGTTCAAGCGGATTTTGTACTTGCAACATCGCAAAAAGACTTGTTGCAAATCGTCTATGTGTTGTGCTCACTTCTGTGATCGAGTCACGAGGTCATCCAGATAGAATAATATGATGTGGATGAGGTCATGGAAGCATTACGTCATGGCATGCTCACTAGTACATGTGGAAATTTTTCCTATGGAATTTCATTGCTAAATAAATGATTGTTTGTTGCTTTAGCAATGAAAATGACCCCTCCAATTCATGCGAAAACTTTTGTGGCTAAAGCAACAGTTTGTCACTTCATCGCTATAGCGACGAAAGGTTACTGTCGCTATAGCAATGAACATATAGAATCATGGGATTCGCTATATCAATGGGCATAAAGAATCATGGGCATAGAAATAGTGACGAAAGTTAATGGTTTAAAAAAAAAACTATTTTCTTGTGGCTGTAGCGACGAACAGGCCGTGGCTATAGTGATGATAACCTAGTTTTTTAAAAAAGAAACAAAAAAATTCTGACTAGCTTTCTGTGGTTTTAGATGAACGTTCCATGGTTGTAGCCATGAATGGGTTATGTCTATAACAAGAACAACCAAGTTTAAAAAAAAAAAAGGTTTTCGAAGACCTTTCTGTGGTTTTTGACAAACTTTTTGGGGATCTTTCCATGGCTGTAGCAATGGACCGACCATGGCTATAGTGAAGAAAACCAAGTTAAAAAAAAAGCAAATAGTTTCCGACAAAATTTCCGTGGTGCCCGACGAACTATTCGTCGATGTAACGATGGATTGTATGTGGATATAGTGATGGAAGGAAAGGTTTAAAAAAAAACCGATGAACTTGCTATACTAGCGATGAAATTTTGTCGTCACTAGTATACCAAGTTCGTCAACACTTGGGGTGATTTCATATCCATTTTAGTTGCTTTAAGAAAAATGTTATAATAACCATTGTATATATGCTCCTATTTTTTTTTCTACTGTTGATGTAATAATTTTTTGTAGATATAAGAAGTATCATAGGGTGGGATTTTAACTATTATACGTAGGTCAGATCACACTTCTCACATGTGAAAAACTCTTATATGTAGGTTGGATAAAACTTCAAGAAATTTAACCTTTATCACAACTAAAAAAATCCTACTGTACTTAGTATACTTGGTATAGAAAACCTACCTACTTAGTATACTTAAATCATGGTTCATGTAGCTGAGCATATATTCACATTTGGCATGCCATACCATGCTGTTATAACAAGGATTTTGTTGATATCAATTCAATACTAGCCTGTCAAAGATGTATTCGGGTGTAAAAATGACAAAGATTATGGATACATGTCCGAAATATGATATAAATTTCCAAAACAACTCGTTACAGTATTATTGGACATGCTTAAGTTGAACCAGCAACGTGATCGTCAACATTCATGAAATGTCTACAGTTCTACCTTTCAAGAGTATGCAACATTTGACAATCAATGAGTAAAGGCCAAGCTTAATTTTTTTTTAAATCCTAGAATACATGATGTTGTGCTAAAATAATTGATTGTCAAATACATATATGGGAAACTTGAAAAATATAAATAAAAACATCAATCTCAATCTTGATATTTTATTTTCATCCCTTAATAATGAGCTTGCATTTAACGACTTTATACTGCCAATTTTTTTACTTCTGCCTTTCAAGTTGATATATATATATATATAAAATAAACAATATAGTTAATAAACAACCTGCATTTATCTATTTAATACATAGTCAATAATATTTCACTGAGCTACATATTCATTTGTCCTGCACTAGGATATTTTTACCCCATAACTTGTACTGAGCTAACTAAGACTAAACATATTTGTACAAACAATTGCTCCACTTCAGAGATCATCCAGATATGTGGTTCATCATATAGCTTAAATGTACAAATTACAATGAAGTTGTACAAATTCTTACCAAGTTTTCAGCTCCAAGAAGGTTTTCTCTTTTAGCAAGATTCACGGCAAGTTCTAGATTATTCACCTGCAAAAATACAAGAAGCAAATTATTAATACGAAACAAATCCTAAACAAAATATCAAGTCTAATGCTTACATTAAAAAAAAACATAAAAAATTACCTATCCACTAACAAAAGGCACAATAGTTGCTTGATTAACAGTTGCAAGCAACACTTGTCCTTGGCGTTTGATTGCATAGAATCCACCAACTGATGAAGCTTCTGTTGTTAACAAAATGTGATCTAGATTGATATGATTCCTGTAAATTGCTGTAGCAGTATCTAAATCATAGACAAATAGAATTCAAATCTTTGTGATAACATATATCAGACTATACTTGTTTGATATATGCCAACAAAGATTCAAATCAAACCAAGTGTTCAACATGGATACAACAAACAAGGGCCACCCCTAGTGGGAAATAATGTGATAGTTATAAGAAAAATCATTTTTAAAATCCTTTACCTGCATGGCCACTGGAAAATCATCTATAAAATCTGGTGGAAAAAAGAGATCTGCCTACTTCTTTGAAAATCCTGGTTTAACAAACTTTTGATTAGATCACATAACTAAAATCGAAGTTAGAATCCACTTCAGTTGCTCTTGCTTGTATATCATATACAAATTAAAAGACAAATTTCTTGGCACATCTGGCATATAGCACCAAAAGACAAGCTTGCATACACCAAAGCATAAATAAAAGTGATGCATATCAAGGAGGGAGGAGAGAGAAATTTTCCACCTTAAATGATGCAAATGCTGGAGCATGAGCTTCCAGAGCTTGATTACGTTGCTGATCTACAAAAAATAGTTGCATGTTCCCCTTAGCAAGTTGATGCCTATGTCAATAAAACTTGTCATATGTTAGAATATGTCCATGAATACTCTAAATTGCAAAACATAATGATATTTGCATCAACAACACAACAAATCATGAGACAGTCAATACCTCAGGGGCCCCTAGATCAATTCCAATTAAAACAAGCCACTTCTTATATGGATCGCCTCAATAGTTTATTATTTGGTCACCAGTTAAATTTCCAGTTTGATCAAACATTCTTGCAGGCTCAACATCCCCTGTAATTCAATGTATAAATACTAAAAACAATGTAGACCCTTCTTGCATAATAAACAACAACTGCATTTCCAAGAAAAAAATGAACAACAACTGCATGAACGTAACACATGAAATAAGTGTTTATTCCATATTCAAAATTCTATCATACTTACATTTCAGAAACCATATTCACACTAAAAGGATACAAGTATCAAAACAAAAATTACCATAGCTTTGTATAAAGGGAAATAATATATACATAAGGTCGATATGTGAAGCAACATAATTATGAGATAAGGTGAATTTGTTACCTTCCACCGACCAGTGATAGATTGAAGTCTGTTTAACAAGTCCCAACATTTTTGGTAGAATGAAGTATGTTTTTAAAGATCTGTAAGGCGCAACAGGAATAGACCACTCACTAAATATGTTGGGGAGTGGGGGTTGAAGGTATTATGGAAGGAATTTTTAGTGGAAACACCCTACATTGAGAATCTACAATATCTTCCTGAACATAAAAAGTGGCGAGAACAAAAGAGTAATGTGGATGAACTACATCGAGTGGATAATGGTACTCATTATGATGAAGGGATCAAAGTGATCAAAAAGAAAGTTTAGAGAAAAGACTAGTACCATTTCTAAAATACGGCTCGTTCCAAGAACTCCCTAGGAATGGTTTGTTGGCATCCATTTCTTGTCATTTTCTGGGAACTTTTGTAGGTTGTATCCTTCAGGAGATGGGTCATTCCCATAAAAAAAATGCAGTAACAATCATTTCATCCAGTAGAGCGTATTTTATGCCCTCATTTGGATATAAAGGAAATGAGCGTAAAGTTTAAGAAAAACCAACAAGAAGCTTAGGTTAGTTTGACCTAATATATTGCTAGTAATCAAATACTTAATAGAAGTTAGCTATGATAATTCATCTAGTTATCAGTGAGAAGATAAAGTTACCAGGATATAGATATATATATGTACAAATATGAGAACAAATTGGATACAATATGGTTGGATATGCATATATAAAAATACATGTAAAATATGCACGGGACTTCACTTAGTGAACCTCTCACATAGCACGTGCGATCGTGGGATATTAAAGAATACCCTTAATTTCGAGAGATATTGACCCAAACTATTTTTGTTGAAACCCCCTCCCAATACTTAAAACATCCTCCCCACCCCTTTTTATACCTCAATCCTTATAAACCACCCTACCCACCCCCACCTTAAACCCCTCATCCCCCCAATACCTACAATATATTGGTTTGATTTTTGATAATTTTAAAACCCACAATATGAACTAGCGTGATAGGATATTGGCCAACAAGTGAATCCCCCATGAAAATATGTGTGAGCATTTATAATTCTTGAAATATAACTGAATGCCTATATTAATATTAAACCATCGTATGTAAACAATACATAAAAATAAGTCTTGTCACTTTACATATTATATATCACAACATATCATCACTCATTCAAAATATCGTGTAATAAATTCATTATCTTCATATGAGTATTGAAGTTCCACATTGTTAATATCTTATAGTGAGAAGAGATGTAGAAGGATGAGGTAGATCTAGATGTGTATACTCCACCAGTAGAATCTTATCTTACCATTTACTGTTTTACCAAATTAATCTTAGTGCAATCAAATACATGCAACTCAGGTAATTTTGGTTTGACACCCCCATCCTAGTAGACCCCCTCCTATAATTTATTCTCTTATGTAATAAAAGGTGGACATTAGAATGAAGTTATGAATAAATACAAACTCCTTGGCCTACTTTGATTCCAATCCAGTGCATTGCATGAATGAAGCAATAAATATTCCACTTCCTCTCAATTGATAATGAAACGATGACTTGTGAAAAGAAGAAAAGAAGCCTAAAAGCTAAAGTCTCAAGATCACCCCATTTAATCAGCTTCATGATTTGGTAACTCTGGGATTTTAAAGCATGCTCATCAAGGCTTTCTTGTCTCCAACTACAATTTAAGTATTGTCTTTGTTTTATACTTTTCTTCCTAGAAATAAAATCATATCAACATGATTGAACCTACAATTCAATGTAGATGTCAAAAGATGCAAATTCAACATATTTACGATCTCCTTCTATATTTCAGTAACTATTTCCCACTTATCATGATAGAATATTTCCTCTAGGTCCTTCTCTTTTGCATTAATAAAATCAATCATCTTCTCCAACATGCTATCTATATTCCCTAATCCCTCACACACCTTTCCAAACAAGATGCATCTATTGTTGATGTATATGTAACTTCAGAATGTATTCAATTGTATTTCTTATGTATTGTAACCGGATGTTTATTTTGGGATGTATTTGTAATGTACTTGATTCATGTCATGCCCCGATGTTCCGATCAGGAAGATATATAATGTAAACAAGTCATGTCAAGTCATTGTTGGTAACCCTCCTATTGTCTAAGGGTTAAAGTCCCCTAGAGAGGTCGGCCCTAGTAGGGTTTTAGTCATGTCGGGATTAGTATAAATAGAAATCTAGCCTCTCTATTTAGTACACAACTCATACACACTCAAGTGTAGCGCATAGTCGAGGAAGGAGAAGACACTGGGGGCTAGATAGAAAGAAGGTTACTACTGTTGGGAGATCATCTTACTATTTTGGGGTTTTACTTTTGGTGCTGATACTATCTCTGAGGAAGTTGTAGGGTTTTTTCCATTTATGGTTTCCCCGAGGAAAAACACTGTGTTCATTGTCTCTTGTGTTTGATTGCTGTGCTTGTTGTTCTCTCAGTTTAAGATCCTAATGTTATGCTAACTTAATGTTAAAAATCTAACATGGTATCAAAGCTAACCTGAGAAGAAGAAACTATACAGCCACGGGAACTAGGGCTTCCTACATTTTGGATCTCTCTCCACAGTTTTTTAGCAAAAGAAGGTTGGAATAACTCTCCTCCTCAGGGCGCATCTTTTTGTTGAAGCAGAATCCAATTCTGAGGTTTTTCAGTTTTGGACCCGACACTGCTGCCGGAAACTAGGGCTTTTCACAAAAGAGGAATTTTTCAGTGAGCCCAGGACTGGATTGATATCCTCACTAAAATCGAATTTAGGGATCAAATTCAAAGAATTTGGTTGGACAAAACTCCAAAAAAGAAAAACCCTAATTTGCTTTTGAACCATCATTGCAGAATCTCAGCTACAAATCTAGATCGGACATCTTGAACTGGTAAGATCTAAATATTTTGTATTTCCATTTGAGGTTCTCAGTTAAGATGTCTCATCATACCAAGCTTGATGAAAAGCTTGAGGGAGCTGATAACTTCCAAGCCTAGAAGTATAGGATCTCCCTGGTCCTGGAAGAGAATGAGTTGGATTCTTACATTATTGAGGAGGTTCCAGTTCCAAAGGGAGATGAGGCTAAGGCCTTGCACAAGAAGAATATGGTTATGGAAAAGAGAATCATTGCTGATTCTATCAAGGATCATCTCATACCACAGGTGTCCTCCCTAAAGACACCTAAAGCTGTTTGATGCCCTAACCAAATTGTTTGAAGGGAAGAACATAAACTGTAAGATGACTTTGAGAAGCCAACTGAAGAATGTGAAGATTCAGAATGCAGAAACCATCCAGTCTTACTTCACAAGAGTTTCCCAAATCAAGGAACAACTGGAAGCAGTAGATGAAGAAGTGGAAAATGATGAGAATGTAATGACCTCCTTGAATGGTCTCCCTAGATCATGGGGCTCCTTTATTCAAGGGATATGTGCCAGAAGGAAGTTAGTCAAGTTTAGGAGACTATGGGAAGAATGCTCTCAAGAAGAATCTAGGATAGCAGCCAGAGAAGAGAAGATGGGAAGTGAAGATCAAGCTCTCACAGTACATTCCAAGAAAGCCAAAAGAAGTTCTCATCATTCCAGAGGTAAGCATTTTTCTAAAACTAACTCTAAAAAAGATTTCTCTAGAGGCAGATGTTATACTTGTGATGAAGTAGGACACTTTGCAAAATATTGTCCTAAAAGACAAAATAATAAAAAGGGCAACAAGAAAAGACATTATGCTCATGTTGTAGAGGATGATGAATCATCCACGAAGAAAACTAGATATGAAAGTGAAGACTCTTCAAGTGATGAAGGATATGTCTTGATTTCTGCTCTCATTGGAAATATCACACATGGAAGCAATGATTGGCTTATATACAGTGGGGCTTCCAAGCATATGACATGATTCAAAGAATCCTTTGTGAAACTTTTAGAACATGAATCACCTCACAAGGTGAAGCTTGGAGATGACTACCAATATCCAATAAAAGGTAGTGGGGAATCTTCTTATAAACTAGACTCTGGAAAGTGTATGAAGATGCAAGATGTATTGTTTGTACCAGGACTCAAGAAGAACCTTCTCTCCATATCTGCATTAGATGCAAAATGCATGAGGGTTGCATTCATAGATGGCCAACGCATCATGTGGCCAAAGGGAAAGACTATTAATGATGCAGTAGTGATTGGGGAACAAGAAGGAGGTCTATACAAATTGAAGGGCCATCCAGAACAAGCCTTGGTCCATGACACAATAGAGCTAAATGAACTTTGGCATAGAAGGCTTGCACATGTGCATTACAAAGCACTACCAATTGCAAGCAAAGTTGTTGAAGGTCTTCCAGAAATTCAAGAAAAAGATGATGGGGTCTGCAAAGGATGTGTGAAAGGAAAGAATACAAAGAAGACATTTCCAAGTAGTGAAAGAAAAGCAAAAGGAATCCTGAAAATCATCCACTCCGATGTATGCAGTCCTATGTCATCAAGCTCACTAAGCAGGTATGTATACTATGTTTCTTTTATTGATGAATTTTCTAGGAAGACATGGATTTACTTCATGAAGAACAAAGATGAAGTATTCAACAAGTTCAAGGAATTCAAATCCTTGATCGAGAATCACACAAACAAGAAGATCAAGACCTTTAGATCAGATAATGGTGGAGAATTCACATCTAATGAATTCAAAGAGTTATGCAAAGACTTAGGGATTAGGAGGGAGTTTTCCACTCCTTATAATCCACAACAGAATGGGATTGTAGAACGGAAGAACAAAACTATCATGGAAGCTGTAAAATCTATGCTTCATGATCTAGATCTTCCTATGCATCTTTGGGCAGAAGCTGTCAGAATAGTGGTGCACGTACAGAATCGTACTCCACATAGAGTACTCGAGAACAAGACTCCTAAAGAAGTCTTCTCTGGAAAGAAACCAGAAGTCAACCATCTCATAATATTCAGCTGTCTTGTGTACATACACATTCCAAAAGAAAAGAGAACAAAATCAGATCCTTGAGGAAATAAGGGTATATTTGTGGGATACTCTGAAAGCTCGAAGGATTACAGAATATATTTCCCAGGATACAAGAAGATTGACATCAGTAGGGATGTGACATTTGATGAAGACACAACTTACAACAAATCTAGAAAGAAACCTGCTGAAGAATCTGAAGAAGTAGAAGCACCCAGAATTCATGATACAACCATGAAAGAAGAAACTCAAGAAGAAGATCGTGAGTTTGAAGAACCACAAAGACCTGTAGATCCACCTCCAGAGAAGAATCCTCATAAGAGGAAACATGTTTGGGTACGAGAACTTATCCAAGGTGCGGAAATATATGGTGCTCCAGAAGAGAATCACAGAGAAAGAAAAAGGACCAGATCCTGCTCTAGGTATGTAGCATTACTATGTGATTTCATTGATAAAGAACCTCCCAGTTATGAAGAAGCGGCAGAACGGAAAGAATGGAAGGATGCTATGATCGAAGAATATCAATCGATCATGAAGAATGATGTTTGGGATGTTGTCCCAAGACCAGAAGGGAAGTCAGTTGTAACTTCCAAATGGATCTACAAGATCAAGCATGCTGCAGACGGTAGCATATAGAAATATAAAGCAAGATTTGCTCAGGGTTTCTCACAGAAAGAAGGAATAGATTATGAAGAAACCTTTGCACCTATAGCCAGATACACTTCCATCAGATCAGTACTTTCCCTGGATGCAGTGATGAAATGGAAGATACACCAAATGGATGTCAAGACTACTTTCTTGAATGGTGTAGTGGAAGAGGAAGTGTATGTAGAACAACCATTTGGTTTTGAAACACATGACAGGGAGTCTCATGTGTGTAGATTGAAGAAATCCCTATACTCTTTGAAACAGGCACCATGGACATGGTACGGCAGAATTGATAGCTTTCTATTCAGTTTGGGCTTTACCAAGAGTAAAGAAGATTCCAACCTTTACTACAAGGTTGAAGATGGCAACCCAGTGATGCTCCTACTATATGTAGATGATCTGTTTGTAACAGGTATGGATGGGTGGATTGCTGATATGAAGAGAAAGCTTGCAGCCGAGTTCGAAATGAAGGACTTGGGTATGATGCATTACTTCCTAGGTATGGAGGTGTGGTAGAATGTGGATGGAATCTTCCTTGGACAGGGGAAGTGTGTAGTAGCAATCCTGAAAAGGTTTGGGATGATGGACTACAAGGCTATGGCTACACCTATGGCATCGAACCTAAAGCTATTTAGCAATGCTTCATCAGAGTCGGTTGATGCTATGATGTATCGTTAGATGACTGGGTCCTTGATGTACCTGATGAACACTAGACCAGATATTTGCTTTGCTGTGAACACCTTAAGCCAGTTCTTGACAGATCCAAGACATGTTCACTTGATTACTGCAAAGCATATTCTAAGATACCTGAGAGGTACGGTTGATTATGGGCTCAAGTATGATGCAAATCAGAAGATTAACCTGGAGGGTTATGTTGATTCAGATTGTGCAGGTAGTGCCATCGATAGGAAGAGCACTTCAGGATGTTGCTTCAATATGGGATTAGGTGTGATCTCTTGGTTTAGCAGGAAGCAATCTTGTGTGGCACTGAGTACAGCTGAAGCAGAGTATGTTGCAGCTTGTTCAACTAGTTGTGAGGAAATATGGCTCAGGAAGCTACTGTTTGATTTATTTGATCTCCAGCTGGATGCTACTTGTATACACTATGACAACCAGAGTTGTGTGAAGTTGTCAGAGAACCCAGTGTTCCATGACAAGTTGAAGCATATCGAGATCAAGTATCACTATATCAAGGATATGGTGCAAAGGGGAGCAGTGAAGCTCCAGTATATTGCGACGGAAGATTAGATAGTTGATGTGTTGATGAAGCCATTGGCTAGAGTGAAGTTTGAGTACTTCAGGGAGAAGCTTGGTGTTCTCTAGATCAAGGTCCCTTCCAAGGGGAAGCCATGAGTCCAGAAGCCATTCTGATGACCAAGTCAGATGGAAGGGATGAGCCATTCTATCATGGTCATAGGATTGGTTCCTTCCATGTCATATATGAGTGCTGAGCCATTCTGATATGAATGTAGGATTGGTTCCTACATGATCATATATAAGGGCTATTGCCATTTTTGGAATGGAGCTGCCTGGTGAGTTACCAGGAATACTTGGTCTTGGACTAAGGGCCTTTCTAAGACAATTGTAAGATGTAGTATTACATGATCAAATGTGAGCACATGGCCATTTTGATGTGATTGAGAGATGTGTTCCCACTTAATTAGATATAAGGGTTGTTTCCTTTCTGACGAGTAAGTCAGATGTGAGTGCCGACCATTTTGATGTAGGATTAGTTCCTACACAGATGTAAGGGCTACCACCTTTCGGATGAGTAGGTCAAATGTGAGTGCCAGCCATTCTGATGTAGGATTAGTTCCTACACAAATGTAAGGGCTACTGCCTTTCTGACGAGGAGGTCAAATGTGAGTGCTGGCCATTCTAATGTAGGATGAGATCCTACATAGATGTAAGGGCTACCGCCTTTTTGACGAGTAGGTTAGATGTGAGTGCCAACCATTCTGATGTGACTATAGGATGAGGTCCTACATGATTAGATGTAAGGGCTACCGCTGTTACGGAGATAAATTCCTATGGCTTGGGGTACCACAACAAACAACTTGACTCTAGAAATCAATCCTTTAAAATGTGCAATAGAAATCAAATATCTAACACTAAAGGATCAGACCTCGTACCTTATTCCAGACGGTTTAAGTAGATCCCCGTTGAGCTTTCCAACTTCAGCTTGAATTGATTAATCAGTTTTCTCAACAACAAGTAAACAAGACAAGCATACTATATATTGGTGTTAGATATATTCTAGCATATATAATCAACAATGTATAAGCATTTGAAATCATCCATGGATGACATATTCATTCAAACATATATTATTGGATAGGAATATATATTTCTATTAATATAAAATCAGAGATTACAATGGATGCAACCTTTGTTGGCACGTCTGCGAATCGGAGAAGCTGAATCCCCTACTTGGGCCTCCACCACCTCAATCCTCCATCTCTCGATAGCAATCTCACAAGCAAAAGGAAAGCTTGGGGAAAACACAAAAGTGCTCCAAGGGACAAAGGGACGCAAACTCAAGAACAAGTTTTGGCAACAATGGACTATAATTTATTTGCTCTCAATTCTCTTATTCCTTCAATGTATCCAAAGAGTTCCTTATATAGCTTTTCAAAGGGGTAATGAAAGGTTGAATTCGAGCGATCTCAAGGCATATGGAAGGCCAAGAGTCAAGTGAGTCAGATCCATGTCAAGGAAAACTCCAAAAGGATTTGGATTTTGCACACATCCCGATGTACATGGTTTTATGGGTCAAATCCACGTATATACGCGATAAGGGGTTTAAAAGTCACGTATATCAATTTTCACATGTTTATAGGGATGGTCTAGGAAACATCAAAGGAAAAAAAATGGTCCAAGGGATCTAAGGAGTCTGCAGAGGGATAGGGGAAGGCCATACAAGTGTGATTCACTTGGTGTAGTAAAATCAGCTATAACAGATGCCCCCTAATGTGTGAGGTCAGAGGGGTCATACGATGGCCAAAATACATTATAAGTCCATCCAAGAAGTGGAGTGATGAAGGGTCCCAAATGGAATACCAGCCACCCAATCAACATAGTACAATGATACAACTCTGCACATCACTGCAAATACATATAGCAGTCCCGGATACATAAGAGTACAATGGCGGTGAATAGGCATAAGTGGTCATCAACACGTACAATATACATAGATCAGAATCTCCATGATGAAGATATACAAAGGATCATGATCTCCATAGTGGCTGAAGATATACAATCAATCAAGATCTCCATAATTGCTAGAAATGTCTGACATATACTGGAATCAAGTCATGAGAGCTGAAATCTTATGAACACTGGCACGATCAAGGAGGTAGCATATAAGACATTCCACCAATCTAGAAGGTATTATACACAAAACGCTACGAGTACATGTCCTACTATGTGAATAGAGGTGTCAAGGTCAAACATAGTAGTCCATCATCTGATTACTGGTCATTGATGTATACTGCTAACAGATGCGAGATCACCCACCGATAATGAAAATGGGAATCAAGGTACTAGAGTGCAAACTAACAAGTGTGAATAAATGTGTTGAGGTCGAACACTTGAGAGGATCCATCGATCAGGGTACATTAATGTATTCCCCAAAAATGTCGATGGTGAGAGAACTTGCCACTGATGACTGCAAGTCTCAAGGAACTAAAAAATGACTCTAGATTCCAATCCCAAAATAAATGATTTGAAGTCGATGGGATGAAATCCGCTGGAAGGAGGGCATTAAGGCATCCCCCATCATCCAACACAAGGTACTCAGCAAATCTATATAATGTGGAAGGACTCGATCATAAGGTGCACAAACCAGTAACTGTACCGCGAATGGCCGACATGCAAAGTCAAGATAACTGAGGAATGGTTGATTTAGGTTTCAACTTCCTTCGAACAAGAGCATAATGGAAAATGGTGACTAAATAAAGGTAGCATAGAGTCGATATACATAATTGGGACATCTCTGCGACACAGGAGGCATCGACAGAGGCTCCATGGGGACTGGAAGCTTAACCAATCGATGGAGATAAACTCAGATAAAATGAGTACAGCTCCTAAAGTCAAACTATAAACCCAACCAACGGATGTGATATACAGTTCTTTGTTCAAAGGCGACACGACTCGATAGCTACCAAAAGATAACATCTTTCCTTGTTCGTATTTTTGGTTTTTTTTTTTTTTGGACTTTTTCAAATATTTAAATAAGCTTGAAAAAGAATAAAACTACTTTATAGTTATAGACTAGGAGGAGACAAGTGTCATATGGGAAAACAAACTATTTCCAAGCAGTGTAACATACCTATGCTCAATGCAAGGATACATGTGTAGGATAGCGACATTCAGGGGAAGATCCCCTCCCGGTAAAAATAGGGAATCAAGCTACAAAGGATATATAAAATGGCTCTGCATGGATAGACATGAGACAAGCTTGGGCTATATGGCTGAAACTCAATGTCAGGGAAGCCGACGTAAGGCTCAATAAGGCAGGCAAAGCTCATGATAATGCAATTACAACTTGACATAAGGGAGTCCTGAGGGGAATAGGCCAACAAAATATCAAGAGGAGTATGAAGCTCTTGCAAAATGTCATGGAAATACTATACAATGGACTCCCACACCCTAAGGGACAAAATGTTAGCATGGGCACTAAATGCAAATAAGGTGCTAACTAGGGTACCCATGTAAGGTCAAGCTGTACCACTCATATCATGCCACTTCTAAAACAGCAAGAAGGTTCCGTGACATAAAAGAGTGGGTTCGTACCTAAGGCTATAATGAAACGGTAATAAGGTCATGCAAAATGCAAATGGTGATGAAACCTAACCTATATGCCAATTTAGACATGATACCTAAAATCGGCATGAACGGGTCAATCCAACGGATGAAATGACACTAAAAAAGGTCTCCTACATCATAAATTAGTCCAAAAATGGTCCAAAAGGATTAGAAATGGTCCAAACTATAGCAAAAGGGGGTAAAAATTTTCAAAAATTTGAAAAATTTCTATACATAGTAAAAAATTCAAAACATTATAAAACATTTGAAATTTTTACCCATTTGAGCTCAGAACTTCCACAGCAAATTCCAAGAGATCCAGCCGGCGGAATCCACTACTGTTTTCTCCAGGTACTTGCTCATGCTCTACTCTTTCATTTTGATGCAAATTTTGTCAAATTCCATGGTGTATTTAACATTCTAGGCCATTCTAAGATAGGCGCCATGGCCCACATAGAAATTGAGGGTTTTTTCGTGTATAGGGATGGATATACGCGGAAAACGCCCTCACAGTGGCGTACATACATGACTGTTTGGCAAACAGTGGCATATGCGGCCGCGGTCAATGTTTTTTAATTATTCTAATGGGAAAAACTCAAATTTTATGTACAGGATGGTCCTAGAATGGAGAGAATGTGAACATGGTGATGTAGAAGAGGCAGTAAGGGAAGATATAATGGCTCAACAAGCGTTACGTGCATGTGGGATTTACAAATTTTGGTGTCTTGGTGGCTTAAGAGCCAAACTAGGACTATTGCAGATATTAGTGAACTACTGGGATCTAGACTTAGAGTCATTCTAGATAGACGGGATGTCCCTCACCATAGAAGTGGAGGACATATATTTTATCACTGGAATTTTTTGACGGGGGGAAGTGGTGAACCTACGCTCTAGTGGGCCCAGAGGTGGCTTGAGTATAGATGAGTACATTGTGGTGTACTGCTATCTAGACACGGAGAGGGTCGGGAGTCAGATCCCAACTAACTCCATACAGGTGCTTGGCCTAAAGGCCATCCTACTTACTCTGGGCAGGATAGCAGGCTTGGCTTCACTCCACCAGACCTCATAGCCTTTGATGTTCTATGTAGTGGAGTGCATGAGACCCACAGTATACGATTGGAGCACTGTGCTACTGGGCAACATGAAACATCATCTCAGTGAGTGCAAGATGGGAAGAGTGTGAAACTTCGGTTTCAGCAGCATACTGAGCATATTTTTCTTCAAGCGTGTTCCAGGATTGAGCCCTAGAGTCAACATTCCTCTACACGGGGTTCGAGATCTAGCCCAACGGCGTTGGGTGGATGCGATGCATAGACTGGGTGGAGGTAGGGTGTCCAAACCCTATCCAACTGATTTCTTTCTGTGGTGGCGACAACATATAGTTGCCATTGATGACTATCCCTATGTGGGGATAGATTTCTAGGGATACCTGGAGATGCCTCTACCACCAGGATTGGCATACGGTGACATATGTAACGAATCTCAACCCTGTTTTTAAAAATTTTGAGTTATTTAATTTTTTTGTGTTTTCTGATTATGTGGAATCAAAAGACATGTTTTTGGGTAACAATACATAGTGACATCTACCATATGCATGCAGATGTGAGACCATGGCGGCCAAAAGGCTTCCCTCATCATAGACGGAGGGGAAGAGGAGATGATATCACGGGTGTGGATGCGGAGCAGACGCTCCAAAGCATTCATACCAACTTCGTGAGATTGACACACAGAGTACCCATGGTGCAAGTCGAGGACTTGCCTGAGGCTATGCAGCGCTAGGTGGTGGGTGTACCACGAGCATGGGTGTGGCTATTTCGACGGCTTGCTAGAGCGGTAGTGACATTCCACAATCACAACCCCCCTCCTCCTCCATAGGCTTAGATACCTGGGAGTGATACATTTTTCACTACCGTATATTATATTTTGGTAGCTCGAGAGCCCCATTTTTGTATTATGACACAATGTATTACCACATTTTGGATGTTTATAAAAACTTTTATGATGATCAGTTTATTTATTTACATGTGTAAAAATTTATGTTTGTGATGAGCTTATTGTGTATGAAACAAATGCCAATCTAACACGTAGTTATCATATGAGTCAGCAACTTGATTATTAATTATTGGAATATGTATGTATGTTATATTGTCAAATTGTCATTCTAATAATCTCACACGTAAGAATCTTCTTAATAATGTCAGATCTCTAACATGGTACAAACCATTAAGCTATGACACTACTAACTCTGAATCAAGATGTACCTCAAGAGAGAGAACACCATGTAAAATGACATCCCGTAGAAGCTCAATAATGGAACTATACTCATCAACATTGTTTGAAGATGGCCATAAAAATACGCTTCCTGAAGACAATACCTGACCCATAGGAGTATAAATCACCCAAGTAGCAGAGGCTGAGTGTTGAGTGTGACGGCTCGCACCATCCGTGAATCCTATGAAGGTGGAAGATTCCATTGACATCTTCCAAAAGAAACGGAAACTAATCACAAACCTGATCACCATAAGAAAAAGACCTACCTACACAAAATTGTACAATAATATACAATAAGTAACCTTGGCTGAAAATTATGCATAGTACTTTTTGAGATAGAGCCCATTTCTAGGCTCCACCAAGGTCATTCCCTCATAATCCACTAACTCAGAAGTGCCCTTCTCTAACACACGTTTGACAACATAAGGACCACGCCACATGGGATTAAACTTTCCTTCCCCCAAGGGTTCTTTCGGTTGATCCCACAAAAGGACCAAGTCTCCCTCACTAAACCTCCTTGGATGGACAGACTTATCGTACTGGACCTTTACGCGACGCTTATTTACCTTTAGAGCCACCAAGGCATCTCGACGCTGCTCATCAAGTTGCTCAAGGTGGACCAAACACTCCTCCAATGGGGAAGTGTTTGGTAAGAGCTCTATGGCTAGCTTCAAAGAAGGAATCTTGCACTCAACCGGCAATACCGACTCCACTCCATGTACAAGTTGATATGGAGAAAAACCTGTACCAGTCTTAACGACGGTTCTATAAGCCCATAAAGTAGGATATAACATAATGTGCCAATTATTCTTGCTTTGTGTGATGGTTCATTGGAGAATGGATTTGAGTGATTTGTTCACTGCTTCTACCTGTCCATTCACTTGAGGGTAGTAAGAGGAGGAATGTTCTTGTTTATACCCTAACTTTGATGCCAACTCTTCCATCATACAATTCTGAAAGTGTGTGTTAGGATATTTAGACACTTAGGAGTTAGTTAAGATCAACTTGTGTAATATATTCATTAGGTAAAAGTGTGTTTCTTTAGTATGCATTTGTAAATATTCTAATCCGACGGTCATGATATGTTCTAGACATAGAGTGATCTGACGGTTCAACTTCTCTTAGGTCATACTACCATTGATCCATGGCTTAACACCTAATTGGTCTATGATCTCTATTTAAAGAGCATAGAGGGTCCTTGGCTAGTTGACCGATTATGAGAAGCTCATGTAACTTTCTTTCTTTTGCATAATAAATTGCTCCAAGTAGCTATTTGGCTGGGGTCGTGGACTGTTTCCCTCTCGAGGGTTTTAACCACATGAAAAACATTGGTGTATTGATCTGTGATCTATTTGTGTGAAGCGGTTGTTCTTGGTGTTCGGTCCTTTGGGAGTACCCTGTGTACCCTAACATGGTATCAGAGCTTTTATGAAGAGACGCTTTCGGTTTTGATTAAGATCTAGAACCGGTGTTGCCGAAAATTTGAAAGGGTTTCTGGTTCTGGATTTTTTTTGCATTTGTGGCCTATGGGAGCTGTTCCATTGCATTTGGAGCGCATTTTCCATTCGGAAATAGTTTTTGTTTCACCGAAAACCATTTTCGTTTGTTCCAGAAACACCCATTTTAGCAAATCTGAAGGTATAATGTTACAGTGACGGATTTGTTTTATTTTTTTAAAAATCTCTCATATTTTATCAGTCTTATTATTAGATCTTTTTGTTTTAGTCTCAAACTGTTGCCTTCCCTGGCTGCGTATGCTCTTTGCCGTGCACCTTGCATGATCGCGACGAATCAGAAACAGTGAGGGAAAGTTTTTTTTTTTTGTCTTCTCGGCTACATATACTCTTTGCCATGCACCTTGTGTGATCACGACAAATCAGAAACAACGAGAAAACTTGAAAACGTAGACTTTTCGGGTAAGCTAACCAAGATCTGACCCCATTGTGTGGAAAAAGTTTTTTTTGTTTTTGTTTTTCAATTTTTTTTTGTGAATTGCAGGAAAAGAAAGCAAGCACGGAAAACGAGAGAGAAGAGTTAAAAAAAAAAAAATCCCCCTTCCTCTTTCCATACTTTTACGTACCTTTTAAACTTAGCTCATTTGGTCCAAAGTTGCTTTACACCTTGACAAGTCTTGAGTTCAAGTCTTATCAAGCTACTTTTAGTGCATGTAATTTCTATTTTCAAGTTACTTTATTATAAAAGTGCATCTCACATTAATAAAATAAAATAAAAGTGAGTCACTTAAGTCTTTTGATTTATTGCCGCACTATTTAAAAGTCACATTATTGTAAAAGTGAACATCACTTATTCTATAAAATTGATTCACTTCAAGCAACTTTATTGTAAAAGTGATTGTCAAAGGTTGATTTTGGGAAGAGGGGGCTTCTTTTTTTACTTGGTCCAGTTAATATCTTCCACGTCACTATTGGGGACATCTTCAACATTTCATTTGATCAAGCATAACTTCATCATCCGGAATCAGTTTTAAGTGCCGTTTTTTTTTAAACTGCATTTTTTTTTCGAGCTCTTTGCATCCAGACAGTTAGTTTCTATTCTTTCAGCCATTATTTTACAGTATGGCTGCCCCTTGTGATATTATACTTACAAGTTCTAACTATTTCTCATGGAAATCTCATATGGAGGATGTTCTGCAAAGTAGGGGACTTTTCAGGATAACCTCAGGGAAAGAAACAGAACCCACTGATGATGATAAGAAAATTAAATTGGCAAATAGATGTGATGAAGCTCGTGGATTTATTGGGATGTCAATCTCTATTAATTTACGATTCCACATATCTGGCATTGATGAACTTGATCAAGCTTGAGAAAAGTTGGAATCTGTGTTTGGTAAACACAATGAAATTCAGGGTCATCAACTTGAGAATGAGTTGCTTTCCTTGAATCCAAATGATTTTTCATGCATTCAAGACTATTTATCTAAGTATAAAACTCTTAGACTATTATGTGTCGAATGCAAGATTAAGAAATAAGACAAACAATGTATTTATCATATTCTTTCAAAACTTGGACCTGCATATTCTGTTTTTGTATCTACATTCTACTCCATGAAAGAATCCTTGCCTGCAGCTATCTATCAAGAACCTAGCCTTGAATCCTTTTGTGATTCCTTAATTAGAGAGCAAGATAAGCTCATTCATATTGGAATAATTAACAATGCAGATACATCTGGGAAATCCTTATTGTCCCAACAGAAAGAAAAGTCAAAGCCTCCCAATAAATAGAATTATCGCAATAATAAGCCAAACAACAAGGGTCCCAAAACCTCTCAGTCAACTCCTCCTTTAAAAAATGACAAATGATCCAAGCAAAAAGGAAAGAAGACTAAGCGTCATTGCAATTTTTGTGAGAAAGATAATCATGATGAATCTAAATGTTTTAAGAAGATGGCAGCCTTGGAAGCAGCAATGAAGAAGCACCACATCAGCCTAGATTCATATTTAGAATCTAACACTCATGGACATGCACTTTGTGCTTCTGGTTACTCTTATACTGCATCTTCTTCTTTTACTTCAAATGAATGGCTCATTGATTCTAGAGCATCTTATCATATGGCTAAGGATAAAGCCATATTTTCTATTATGCATGAATGTAACACCAAACAAATATTTGTTGGTGATGATAGATCTCTAAGTGTTGAAGGATCTGGAACAGTTCCAGTAGAAAATGGTCATTTCAGTGATGTATTATGTGTTCCAAAAATTTCCTGCAATTTGTTATCAGTCTATCACATTACTTATTCAAATGAAGGTAAAACTGTGACATTTACACCTCACCAAGTTGTAATCAAGGATTTTAAAAATCCTCAAAATATCCTTGCTACTGGAACTGTTGATGATATTACCAGGTTGTACAAATTTAACAACTTTGGGTCATCACTTTTTCCTTCAGTTTTTGTTGCTCATAGTGATAACTTGAGCAAACTTTGGCATGAGCGATTTGGTCACTTAAATTATCGCTCATTGCAACAACTATGTAAAGACAATATGGTGACTAGTCTTCCACTGGTATCTTGCAAGGATGGTGTTCGTTCCAGTTGTGTACTCGGAAAACATCATCGGGACAGTTTTGACAAATGTGCCTCTTGGCATGCCTCAGTTCCCTTGGATCTTGTGCATAGTGACTTGTGTGGTCCTCTTCCATCTGCTTCATTTTCTGGTTTCAAATATTTCTTAACTTTCATTGATGACTACTCCAGACGCACTTGGGTTTACTTCCTAAAACTTAAGAGTGAAGTATTTAACATGTTCTTGGCCTATAAGGCCCTTGTTGAAAAACAATCTGGTCATCAAATTATTAAGTTAGGATCTGACAATGGAGGAGAATATGTTAACAAGAAGTTCACTACTTTTTGCACTGAACAAGGAATCCAACAACAGCACACTGTTCCATATACACCACAACAAAATGGTGTCGCTGAAAGGAAGAATCGCACTTTAAAAGAAATGGCTAATTGTATGATCCAATCTAAGGGACTAAGTCTTCAATATTGGGCTGAGGCCATAAATTGTGCAAATTACATAGTTAATCGAACACCCACTAAATTTTTACAGGGTATAACACCGGAAGAAGCATGGAGTAAAATTAAACCAGATGTAAGTCACTTTCGTGTGTTTGGTTGTGAAGCATGGGCTCACATTCTAGATGAAAAATGGAAAGCATTGCAGCCTAAAAGTGAAAAGTGCATATTTGTTGGATATTCTGAAGATGCAAAAGGTTATAGACTTCTTCAGCCACATTCTCATGATATAATCATTAGAAGAGATGTTAAATTTGATGAAAATCTCTTGGCTTGCGAGCCTAACTTGGCGGGTGTGCCATCTTTGGCTTGCGAGCCTGATTTGGCGATTGTGCCTTCTTCTTCTTCTTCCAGCTTCCTTGACAGGTTTCCAACTCCAGTTTCTGATGATGACAGTGAGGATGAAAATCCACCTTCGCCTGCTCA